>BQKN01017796.1:0-16855 GCA_022839385.1 Asparagus kiusianus | reverse complement strand
TTTGTTTTCGTCAAAAGTTGTCTTCATTGATGATTCCATTAATCTTCTTTTGATTACAAAGGATTACAATGAAAAATAAGAAAATTACAACTTTCAAAGAAAATAACACAGAATTCGTTTATCGAATACTGCTTTTGTGGGACTTTGCCTGTGCCGGGAACGCTTTGGTTCGTGGACCACCGAATCTCAGATCGTGAGAGGGGGGCGTATGACTCTTTCTTCGTTATCGAAGTCAGAATTGAAAACGATATCTTATCGATGTAAGATAGTCGTTCTTCTTGAAAACAAGTCTAAGCCTGAATGTCAAGGAATCGCTCCAGGAACTGAAATCTCTCCTCTCTCTGCTCTGGAATACTCTAAAAATGCTCGATCCTCGTCAGAAGTGACCCTAGGGGGGTATTTATAGCCCCAGGGGTCTGTAACTACAAAAACACAACTCAGCAATAAATTAGTACGGCGCGACAGTGTTTTACTGTCTCGCTGGTCGAGACAGCATTTGCTGTCTCGCCCAGCGCGACAGCAAATTTGCTGTCTCGCCCAGCGAGACAGTAAAATGCTGTCGCGCCACACGAATATTTTGGCAGTTTTCGCTGTAACTGCCCCCCCACGTTTCAAACTCCGTTATTTTGGCAGTTATCCACGTGATTTTCGCCCACGTTGTTTCCCACGTCCCCTGGTAGTTAATGGACACGTGTAGGGTCGTTATTGGGGTGGTTATTTGACCATTTCAACGTTGTAATCAGCACATTTACTGTTTCGCTGGCGAGACAGCAAATACTGTCTCGCTGGGCGAGACAGTAAAATACTGTCTCGCTGGGCGAGACAGCAAAATACTGTCTCGACCGGCGAGACAGTAAAAGACTGTCTCGACCGGCGAGGCAGCAAAAGACTGTCTCGCTGGCGAAACAGCAAAAATTGTGTTTTGGGTGATTTTCCCAGTTTTGAGTGATTTTCTGTATTTGGATATCTATTAGTATTTTTTTGACGCCTACAGATACCCCCTCCAAAGTATTCCAGACGTATTCTTTTATAGAAGAGTCTGGGATGCTTTGGATAAGATAGGTTTTACTTACGATCCCTTCAATGCTTGGTTGAGTAGATCGTGTAGCAGGACTTGCAAATGGCTTCAACCCTTGACCTCTTCTGTATTTAGTCTATTCAGTTCTTTGTAGAATAGCTAATGTTCTTCCGGCGTCGCGTTTATCGCTTGACCGTTGTCGAGATCTTGAATCGAAGCTGGTATTCGTTTTTTGTAGGTTCAGCTTTTGTCAATTAATTGACGTGTTCACTGAGAGTTCAACAGGTTATCCTTAAGAACATTCTGATCAATATTCTCCAGGAACTTCCTATTGGGTGTGGGCAACAGTTTAGACTCGTGTACCTATTGGAGTATCCATCTGTATCACATTTGATTTTTGATCAAGAGAACATCTGCCGTTTCATGCTGTGAGGCAGTTTTTATGATCTCTGTGGAGAAAAAGTGTTTACTGCTTCGTGGCGCAAGACAGCTCTACAGTATTTGCCGTCTCGCTCGGCGAAACAGCATTTGCTGTCGCGCTCGGCGAGACAGCATTTGCTGTCGCGCACGGCGAGACAGCATTTGCTGTCGCGCACGGCGAGACAGCATTTGCTGTCGCGCTGAGCGAGACAGCATTTGCTGTCGCGCTGAGCGAGCCAGGGGGTATAAAATCGGGACTTAGGATTTTTTTAGGGTTTCTGGGCGATTTTCTGGACGATTTTCGGCGATTTCTTGGGTGTTTTTCCAGCGATTTTCGACCAGTTCTTCACCTCTTCTTCTTCTCTTCGTTTCTGATTTGTGTGGGGCTTCGATTTGGGGAGATTTGCTTCGGATTTCAAAGGTCTGTTCGTCTCCTCTTCTTTCAAACTTTGATTCTATTGAACCGTGAACATGCATGCACTGTCTCGGTTTTACTGGCTCTATTTTTTGTCGATTGCATACTCAAAACCCTAATTTTCCTCTCGTATTTCATTGTAGATCACATAATCACTATGTCGCCACGTAAATCCCGAGGTTCCCGAAGCCGTTCGACTGCTCAGTCTCCTGAGGAGGCTGTCCCTGTTGCCGCCTCGCATGGGGGTATATCTTTTTCATCTTTTCACCATTTTAAATACTACATTTCATCAATTTCATATATATATATGCCTGTGTTTGTATGCAGATCCTCGTTTGTATCCTTTGAGATACATTCGAGAAGAGCCGGCATCCTCCTTTGAGGGGATCGACGCTTAAAAGTGCTCGTTTTGCTTAGACAAAACACACTTCAGAACATACAGGGGCGATTTCATATCATCCTACATGTATTGAAAGGCTTTGATATGCCGTTATAATGTCCGTGTATAACGACGCATATCTCCTTTATACGTGTGGGAAATGACAAATCGTCACACCTGTCATGAAATAACGACTATATCTTATAGAGTAAGATATATCGCTTTCTCTATAATCTTCATGACTGTTCTTACACCATTTATATGTATTTTTTTTTAGTCCACTTTCCTCCTACTGCCCTTCCTGCTGATGCGGTTACGGGTCGGAGTAATATTACTCATTCTCTTTATGAGGGATTGCCATTAATAGCGTCTGCTCCCCAATTTAAACCGGATTATAGTGAAGGAGCCCGGGAATTGATCCAGCGAGGTAGTTGCCGTATTCTGCGACGGATAATCACCGACACTCCTCTGATTTCAGAACGGGATGACAATAAGTATATAAGGAAACCAGATTTCTTGTTTGGCGATTCGATGAAGGATCCGGAGATCGCATTCTGCAAGCCCGCACAATGGTTACATCAAAGCGGGTCATCATTCTTATATTTGCCTCTGATTCCTCGGGATCACTCACTACTGAAATTCAGGAATTTGTCAGTTAACCGCGAGATGTTCTGGAGATTGACCGAAAACCACGAAAGCATTCATTGTGGTTTTATAGGGAAGGAAGTCACCCCAGGTTCAAGTGAGAGAGCTTCGATACGAGGGCTTCATCCAGGTGTTTTAGGACAAGATAATATACCTCATAACGAAAAGACAGTGCAAGCTAATACCGTGAAGAATCGGTTAGCGGTAGCGGGTAAAGTATTACCCCGAGAGAGTTTCCGATGTTATGGATGGGTACATTATTTCGGAGAGAAATGGTGGTGGACCAGAATGACTCGCTATGCGTTGAAACGTTGGGAGCGAGAGTTAAACGATTTGGGGTTGGCGATCCCAATTCGTGCTACCATGAGCGGTCTGCAGATTAGTGTGGGTCATTTTCTCTGTTTGTTCGAGATTTACAACCCGGACACTAATACATTCTTTACCCAGAATGGGGAGCTCGGACTACCACTGCATGAAATGATGCAGGTGTCTGGTTTACCAATAGGTGACGTCCCATATCAAGAGTTCTTCCCGACTACCAATCAACTGAATAAGATAAAGGATCGGTCGTCTATGACTCATGATGTTCTATGGGAATTGACTTGCCATTATCACATAGCTACGGCTGAGATGGACACTAAAGCTAGAAGGAAGTCACCTCAAGTCAGCTTAAAACAATTCGCCGATTATCTATTCAAGAATCTGGAAGACCGCTCGAGAGATGTATGCGGGCTGTCTCCTATGAGCACAGATGAAATTAATCGGCTGTTGGAGAAAACAAACGCCCAGACTTATACCTCTCATTCAGAAGATGGGTTTCCGTATGGGACAAAATTCCGTTCTTATCTGTGGCAGGCCAGTGTTCCGATTAGCTCTAATGCTCTGCTGGCTGGTTTTCTAGCCTTGTGGCTAAAGAGGTGCGTAGTTCCCCACCAGTCTTCTGATGTGATGCCGATGGAAGTATTATATCCAGCCGTCCAGTTAGCTACAGGTCGCAAATTGTCCTTGCTTCCTGCTATGGTGGCTGCCATTCACAGTGGATTACGGCAGTTAATCACTGTGTTCACTCAGGAGAAAAAGAAACCCTCCGCCAGCCTATCAGTTCCGAAGCTGGAGTTGCCATATACTTATCTAATGGCCTGGTTAGTACTTCACCGGCCAGATTTAATGGAAGCTCCTAGGGTAGTAGATCCTCATCGTCCTCTGTTACAGAATCTTGAAGCTTGTAAGTGGATTAAACATCGAGAGCCGGACATATCAAGGCAGTTCAAAATCCATAAGTGTTGGGAATTCTATCCTTGTTTCCCTCAGTTCTCTGGTACCTACAACGCCACTTTATTGGATGCTGAGGATCCAAGGCAGAATCGCACCGTCTTGGATATTGGGTGCTTCAGATGGTTGATGAATATTCGACCCGGTTACCTATTGTTCAGGGTGAGAGATACTTGTCTAATTGAACCCTATCTTCCATGCCGATTTGCTCGTCAATTCGGCTATGACCAAATATATGTCGGCAACCCGAATTGTCACTTAAGCTTCCGTGGAGGACTTATCGACGGAGCGAGAGCTTGGTTCTGGAGTATCGCCGGTTGTACAAACGCCGAGTTCGATCTCCCCTTGGAAATACCACCTCTACGGATGACATTTTTATTTTGTAAATGGTTGCTTGCTGCTAATATTGTCACCCAATACCGAAGCATGCCTGAGCCAGAAGAGACAGCTCCACGGCGTTCAAGCAGAATGACGCGTGACAGCATGCCTTTACCTCAAAAGAAAGAGGCTGCCGAATCGTCGAAGAAGGGAAAAGAACCGGCTCACTCGGCTGGTAGTGAAGAAGAATTCGACTCTGAGGAGACGGAGACTTCTGAAGAGGCGGGTGAGACTAGCTCAAGTTCTGATGAAAGAGCTGGTCTTCCCGATTCTTTCTTTGAGAGGGGACTTGTGCGTCCATCTGCTGCGTCTGCTCAACCAACGGATGCTCCGAGAAAAAGGAAAGAAAGAGTCATTATGACTTATCCAAATAAGATGACAGTGGAAGTCCTCAGCGGGGATGAAGAGGATGAAGAAGATGAAGTGCCTCTTGCTCGTCGACCAAGATCCCGACCTTCTGCTCAAACTCAAACTCAAGCCTCTCCCAAAGCTGAATTACGTACTAAACATCGTCATGAAGGGTCTGAAGTTAAGGATAAAGGGCGTCCATCAAAAAGGCAGAAGAAATCCGCCTCCAAACCCCGTGTTCGTCTTTCGGCTGTAGAGGAGACATCTGCTCACAGTGCTTCTTCAGATGAGCAAGGTAACTATTTGTTTTTATCGTCCCTACAATTTTTATGTTCAAGCTTATTTCATGTTCAATTTCTGTAGGGAGTCGAGAAGAAGGAGAACTGCGAGTTGATGCTGCTTCTCCCGGAGGTATGGAGACCGAGGAGACCAGTTTTGTCCAGCAAATGGAGGATGCTCTGAGAGAAGGGCCAGCTGGTATTCCACCACCTCCTGACATGGATCCATCAGCTACGGACACAGGTACTGATCTTTCTCCTCTCGGAAGAGAAATCCGAGAAATGAATGAGTCGTGCCGTGTGCCTCCTTTAATGACTCGTGCGCTTTCTATTCTTTTAGCTAAACTAAAAGAAGTTGGCGCAAGTAGCGAGGCTCCTGAACTTATCCCAATGAACAAAGGTAAAATTAATCTGCATCTTGAGCAAGTTCATCTGTATTCATATGTTATTCACAACTCAATGTATCCCGTAGATGTCGTAACGAGCGAGCCAACAGAAGGGGGAATCGCCCATACTCCTAAAATTGACGACTTCACTGATTTCGATTATCATATCGATATTTCAGAGGACGATCATCAAGAAATTTCCGATTTGTTGTTCGGGAAAGACACTGGTGCGGCTACAGAATCAACGGTTGGCGCTAATTTAACAGAAGCAGGTCCTTCTGAGAGTAAGATTTCTGTTCTGCAAGCTCCTTATTTTACATTTTCTGACTTGATTAATCGCATAAATGTTTGAATTATAGGACCAGCCGTCGAAACTGATACAACTACAGTCACTGGAGTGACTGATCAGCCAGGGGATCGTGAGCTCGTGCCATGGGCAGGAACTGAGGTTGATTTGCAATCATCAGTTCTTGAATCTCAACCTCGTACTCCTATGGACCCTATGATGATAGAGGTCACCGTCACTCCCCAGATTAGTCCAGTCGCAACAAAAGCAAGACCAACTGAAGAAGTTGGTACGTCGGCTAATGTTGTACCTAGATCTGGTAAGTTTTTTCCATAACTAGTTTCAAATTTCGGATTATCTTTCCATTATAATCATTGTAATCCTTTTATTTGTAGAATCCCCTCCTAAGGAGCCTCTTAGCTTGGACCCGCCGTTTTCTGAGGCTTTAGTTAAAAAACCATCTGATATAGCGGGTGCATCAACAGCTACCGTTCTTGAATCGACCTTGGTTGTTCAGGAATCCGGACTACCATCCTTGGGTGAGCCAAGTCGTATTGAAGGCTCTTCTGTCGAACTTGGTATGTTTCATCTTGTTATCTTGTATGGATACATACGTTCTGTACTGACTTATTTATCTTCATCGCAGTTCCTTCATCATTATCAGATCAAATCCAAGCATTATTGGTTGATGACGATCCTGATAAATCTGTTATCTGCTCCAATCTCCAAGGCTTCATCTCTTTTCTGAATTCCATGGTCGATCGTATTCTCTCCAAAAGATCATGTTTTGAGAGTTATAAAAAATCTTTTGAGCGTTTTATATCAGGGTTCAGAGATGAAGGGTATAACAATTTGGCCGATTCAGTCACTGCTTATTTGGTTGATTTGAAGCAACATATTGAACTTCTGCAAACTCTTCGCACCAAAGGCGTACCATCCTATATCGCTTCCCATATGGAATCCAGGCTGCAATCGTGGCGTGATTCTCAGAAAATTGCCAACTCTGAACTCCAAAAGTTAAGAGCCCATAGTCACCAGCTTAGAGTGAACATTGACAAAAGAACACAGGCTAAGGCCAATCTACATCGGGATTTAGAATCGAGCCGAGCGGAAATAGCTCGCCTAGAGGAGGAACTTGCAATGGCCAAAGATGCTTATGATGTCTTGGAGTCCGAGTTGGCGCGAGAAGTTCATATTGAGGAAGACCTGTTGCAGCAACTAAACCTTCAAGATAAAGTAATTGCTGATAAGGAACAAGAGGTTGCCGCGCTTCAAAGTGTTGACGAAGAAGCTTTCAAGATTAAATTGACAGCTGAACTTGAACAGACTTATGCATTAGAGCTGTCAAAACTTGAAAATCAAATTAGTCAATATAAACTTTTGTAATTAGAGAGCATATATCTTTGTAGCTTCCTTTGAACACTCTTGGTCAATATATATTGAATCATTTTTTATTATGATTACTCATTCTTGTTTAGAATAAATAACCACAATGCTTATAGGATTTTTGGCAAATCCTCAGCCATCAACGGATTTGATATGCCTTTACCGACACCGTTTGAATCGGGCTAGTATGTGAATTATCTAAGTCCGTTTCACATATAACGTTGGGCTAAAAGACTTAAACTCTTTTAGACTTTAAACTACAACATTGAATGTGTAGGCTACATGTGTTAGATGTAGGCCTATCTCTAATAAGGGATAGAGATAACATCCCCCATGTGTATGTGACATGGATTTTAAAATGTGGATGGATTACGTTCTCTTTGCATGAAAACGAATCTAAGCTTGTGAAGAAAGAACTTGGATATTCTAGTTCAGAGTCTCTTGTTTGTTGGTAGAGAAAAAACCCAGAATTGGAAAGGAATAATTTTGTATTCCATTTCCTTGTCTCTTGTTTGTTGGTAGAGATAAACCCAAAAATGGAGGGGGATAATTTCATATCCCAACTCCTGGTCTCTTGTTTGTTGGTAGAGATAAACCCAAAATCGGAGAGGAAGAATTTTATATTCTATCTCCTGGTCTCTTGTTTGTTGGTAGAGATAAACCCAAAATCGGAGAGGAAGAATTTTATATTCTATCTCCTGATGCAAAGGAAACTCAAAGTGGGATCTCCACTTAAAGAATCCGAATTGGTTTGAATAACCCTAACTGTCATAAGGTTTGATTATTCAGTTTGTGGACCTCTCGTTCATGGAATGAATCGAGAGGGGATTTTGGCTTTGGTCCTAACTGTAGAAAGGTTTGACCAAAAGAGAAATAAGAGTAGGGTACAAATAACAATGCATTTGTTGATTTGTACGAAATACTCAGTGAACAATTTTGATTTTAAACATAAGAATTCAACCGACCGATGACCTTTGGTTGATCTGGACGGTGGGGGTTTCATGGCGTGGGATTACAAGTCGTCGAGACTCCCATTTCATAATTGTGTTACAAGGTTTCGTGAGGAAAGATTAACTGTCATTAAATCTCATCTCAACGATATTAGTAAAAACATCTTATTCATATGATCATCATTTTTTTTTTTTGATAATCAACTGATAATGGATTATCCCGAAGTATCCTGCATAGGACTCTCTAGGAACTTTCCGTATTACATAGGTTATCCTGAACGTATTATGGGTAATACTTTTTCAGGAACTTCCCATTTATTGGCATCATCAACTTATTACCGTCTTGAGTAATCAGACGGTATGCACCATTTGAATAGACTGTTTCTATTACAAACGGTCCTTCCCATTTGGGTTCAAATTTTCCTTTCTTCTTAGAGTTGAGGATCATAGGTCTTCTGACGGCAAGAACTAGATCTCCTTCTTTAAAACTTCGTCGTCGGACCCTTTTATCAAAATTCCGAGAAATTCTGGCCTGATAAAACTCGATCTGTTGTTGAGCTTCCAAGCGCTTCTCATCTAACATCTCTAACTCCTCAAGACGTTTCTGATGATGTTCTTCCATCGTCATTCCCGTTGCCAGGGCGATACGGAGAGAAGGAATCTGTATTTCCAATGGGAGAACAGCTTCACATCCATATGTTAAGGCATATGGAGTTGATCCGGTAGGTGTACGGACAGTTGTGCGATAAGCCCATAAAGCTTCGCCAAGTTTGTCGTCCCAATCTCGTTTATTGGTTTTCACCAACTTGGCCAAGATTTTGATGATGGTCTTGTTAAAAGCTTCGGCCAATCCGTTAGCTGTGGGATTATAAGCGGTTGATGAAACATCCTTAATCCCGAATTTGCCGCAAAACTTGATGAATGCGTTACTGACGAATTGAGGACCATTATCATGTACTATTCGTCTTGGAACACCGTACCGATATATAACATGGTGTTTAATAAACTTAACGACCTCACTCGTCTTCACTTCTCTAAGTGGAACTGCTTCTGCCCATTTTGAGAAATAGTCGGTGATTGCCAAAATGAAACGGTCCCCTTTAACCGATGGTGGGAAAATAGGACCTACAATATCCATGCCCCAAGTTTCGAATGGCCACGACGTCGTCGATGGGTGTAAATACTCGGGAGGTTGATGCATATAATTTGCATGTAACTGACATACTTCACATCGTCGTGCGTAGTCAACTGCATCCTTTACCATAGTTGGCCAATAATACCCAATTCTTCTAAGTCGGTCACAAAGTTTAGGACCGGGCTGATGCGCACCACATATTCCGTTATGTGCTTCTTTGAGTGCTTGTTCTGCTTCTTTTCCGGATAAGCAACGGAGTAGAAGACCGTCGTACGATCGTCGATACAATATTTGTGCTGTGGCGTTGTAATAAAATCTCGGTGCTCTTCGCCGAATCGATTCCCTTTCTTTTACATCTTCAGGCAATATACCATGTAGGACGTAGTCGATAATGGGAAAGCGCCAATCTCGAACTTCGGGTTCAACCGCTGTTGAGCATACTTCTTTAACATCCGAGTCGTAGATTGGAACGATAAGCTGGTGAGTCTTCACTGTAATCAATTGTTCTGTTTCGGGAGGTTGAGCCAATGATACCGACAATGCCGCCAATGCGTCTGCATACGCGTTTTGGAGACGTGGAACGTACTCAATGAAAAATCCTTCAAATGAGTTTGCTATCTCAATAGCCACCTGATGGTATGGAATCAGGTCTGGACTTCTGACTTCATACTCTCCTCGTATTTGATTCACTACCAGTTGAGAATCCCCAAAAGCTTCAAGGTATTCGACCCCCAGTTCTTTGGCAAAATTGAGTCCAATTATTAACGCGTTGTACTCGGCCACATTATTAGAACATGGTCCGGTCAACGAGTATGCTCTAGGCAAGACATGCTTTTCCGGGGACACTAAAACGACCCCCACTCCTGAGGAGATTTTAGAACATCCGGGTGCGCTTGCCACATTGGTTGCGCGAGAAGCCCCATCGAAGTATAACTGCCACACTTGTTGATGTGAGGTAGTATTAACTTCGTGAGTTTCATCTGGCAGATCGTCATACAATTCGACTATATCTTTTGTAGGATTTTCCGCCAGAAGATCGCAAATAGCTCGTCCTTTAACCGATTTTTGTTGCTTAAAGTACAAGTCATATTGCGATAGAAGTAGAGCCCATCTGGCTAAACGCCAATTCATAGAAGCCGGCTGGGTCATGAATACGCGGACCGGATTTATGTTGGAGATGACATAAATCGTCTGCCCCACTAAATAGTGTCGCATTTTCTGGACGGCAAATACCAATGCAAGGCATTCCTTCTCGATCATTGGGTAGCGAGATTCAGCTCCTACCAATGTGCGACTCAAGTAATATACTGCTTGCTCGTGACCGTTATCGTCGTCTTGGGCAAGTAATGCACTTAACGAATGGTTCGTCGCTTTGACATAAATCAAAAACGGTCTGCCCGATTTCGGTGCAACGAGAATAGGTGGGTTCGCTAGATATGTTTTAATATCTTCGAACGCCTTCTGACATGCTTCATCCTAAATGAACGACACGCCTTTCTTTGCGAGCTTAGAGAATGGTTGACATTTTCCGGACAGATTTGATATAAACCGACGGATATATGCCAATCGACCCTGCAATCCTCTGAGTTCTTTAAGATTTCTCGGGGGTTGCAGCTCATTTATCGCCTTCACTTTATCAGGATCAATATGAATACCTTTTGTGGTGACGACGAATCCGAGAAATTTACCGCTCGACATTCCTAGGAAGGATTTAGTCGGGTTCATCTTTAGCTGATGAGTTCTCATCAGATCAAACATCGTCTTCAGATCATTAATGTGGTCTTTTTTATCACGACTCTTAACGACCAAATCATCAACATAGCATTCAACGGTCTTCCGCAGATGTTCTTGAAAGATTTGCGTCATGGCTCGTTGGTACGTGGCGCCAGCATTTTTTAAACCAAAAGGCATAACCGTATAGCAAAAGACCCCCATGGGTGTTCTGAATGCTGTATGCTTTTCATCGTCTGGGTGCATCTTGATTTGATTATATCCCGAGAAACCATCCATAAATGACATTCTCTCGAATCCGCAAGTATTGTCAATAATGACGTCCGTAATTGGTAGTGGGAAGTCATCTTTAGGACAGGCGGCATTCAGATCTCTGAAATCAATACAGATTCTGATCTTTCCGGTATTTTTAAGAACTGGAACAATGTTAGCTAGCCATTCAGGATGTTGTTCTTCTCTGATAAAACCTGAGTCGATCAACTTCTTGACTTCAGCTTCTATCGCTTCCATAATTTGCGGACGAAACCGTCTTTGTTGTTGTTTGACAGGTTTGACATCCGACTTTATGTTGAGGGCGTGCATTGCTACGTTCGGATCGAGTCCCGGCATATCTTCGTAATTCCAAGCAAAGACGTCGATATACTCTCTAATGAGGGCGATTAACTCTTCTTTCTCATCTGGTGGAAGGTCACCACTGATAAATATAGGTTTCGGATTAGTTTCGTCACCCATATTAATTTGGACCACTTTATCCTCAGTAGGAGGTTCTCTTTGTTCAAATCGGTCGCCATATTGGATATTCATGTAATGTGTCCATGGGTCTTCCCAAATAGGTAATTGATCGTCCTCTTCAGTTGTAGAAGGATCGACTGTCGCCATGTTCGACATTAGGGCTTTGAATCTCTCTCCGATGCTTGTGTCAGAGTCCCACATTGAAGTGTCGGATGAATGCCCGCTTCCATTTATCAATTGGCTAATGATCTGTTGGCAATCTTCGTCATCAGATGACGAATTATAACCTAGACCTCTATTATGACTATAATAATTATCCGGTTTTCCTTTTGGTACATAAGTAGAACGGGGTGGAACCCTAACTCCTTGACCAAAATGAAGACCTTCACCAAGCGAAAGATCATAGCCTTGTCTCTCCATGTAATCATTAGCTTGCCAACTATACCGAGAGAAATGCCATCCAGGCTTTTCATCATCTGAATTGCTATCCAAGAAAAGATTAGGAGTTGGGGATGGATTCCCTTTCCCAAAGATTATTTCCTTCTCACCCCCTGTCTTTGCAGGTAGGATCACCGTTGTCCCAGCTGAATTTTGCAGATATTTCGTCGCCGTGCAGGACGAACGAATTGGCATGTGTAGATTAGGATTATCATACAATTCCTGCATTACGTCATTAAGACAAGGCGAATACTCTAAATCATTTTTTATTATTTCATCGGCAAGTTGCCAGTTACAACTTTCGTCCGACGATTCATCACCGTCAAGATCGATTACAAGAGGTTCAATGTCATTTAATACAAGACCTTCACTATAATCGAGCCCGGCTTCGGTATCAGCTTCATCTCCGCTGTCCGTACCATGGGCCGATGGTTCAGTTTCGGACTCAGCACCATATAGAAGGGAGTCAGTAAAATAGTTTTCTAACCCCTTGAATGGTTGCTTATCCGCGACCACCGTCTTAACCTCCTCATTAGCGTCGACATATTTCAAACACTGATGGAGGGTGGAGGGAACTATAAGATTACCGTGGATCCATGGACGACCCAACAGTAAATTATAGGAAGTTTCTGCATCAATCACATAGCATGTGACCTCAGACTTCAAATCTCCGAGTTGACACTTCACCCGGATTTTTCCTAACGGTCTTGATCCGCTAGTGTTAAATCCATAAATGACAGTTCCCGTTGAGGCTAACTTGCTGGCGGGAATCCCGAGGTGGTACATCAACCGGAGTGGCATGATGCTAACAGCGGAACCCGGATCGACTTGAATCCGGTTGACCATGCTCGAACCGATATATCCAGTAAAGTATAGCGGTCTATCATGCTTTGAGTTCCTGACTTGCATATCTTCCTTTGTGAAAGCGATGCAAGGGAATTTAGTGGCTGCCAGATTACAATGCTGCACTGACGACTCTGGCTCTTCAGGCATTGGTTTAATCTGAGTGAGGAATACCTCAGAATCAGCCAAGGCTTCTTGTAAAGCTATCCTGGTTTCCTTCGAGAGGCGCAATAACTCGTACAGCGTGATCCTTGCTGGGATATTGGCTAACTGAGTCATGACATCGAAGCGGTATGGGGCATTTGAACTTTCCGGTTTGTCTCGTCCAATTGGTTTACTGAAACGAGACTGCTTCGGAATTTGAACTTCTTTGGGTTGAGGTTCCTTTTCTTTCTGCTTAACAACTCTCTGAGGTCTCTCGGTTGCTACGGGTGGGGTCGTATCCACCCCCAGTTCTGCTAGAGTTTTACCATTAGAATTAGAAGCTTCAGGATACTGGTAATGATATTCATTTCCACCTCTTGTTGCGAAAACTTCCTGTTCTTCATCAGAAAGTGGTAGAGCTGCTATCTCCTCATCGTTCTTCTCAGGAATCGCCGAGGCTCCGTAACAAGACTTTTCCTTTCTCTTGCCTTTTGACTTCTTCTTCGACGTGGATGTCGTCCACTGTTCGTCTTCAAGCAAATCCGGATGAACCCAAAGGATTTCGCCGTTAGGGGCTGTATGTGATACTAACCCTTTTTGGCGCTGTCCATGAGGATCATCATTGATAGTTTGCATCTTTACCTCTGGTACTGGTTCGGCTTGGAACCAGGACAAAGGAACCGACCCGAAGCTAATGGAGATCGCGTTTGCGCCCACCTTCTTCTCTTTTGGCTTCGGTGTCACAATACCAACATCAATTAAGGTTTGTATTTTGTCCTTCAAGACATAACACGCCTTAGTGGGATGGTGGACCCTTCTGTGGTACGCACAGTATTTTGGGTCATTAATCTTCGTTGCTTCTTCTTGGTTTGTGACCGGTGGAAGCTTAATCTTGTTATTCTCTAGTAGGTACTTGAAGATAACTGGAACTTCATCATCTTTGAAAGAATATTCCTTCGGGAACCTGGGTTCAGAAGGTTTAAACTGCTTCTGGGGTTGCTGATTCTGATTTGGTGCCAGCTGGAATGAAGACTGCTGCGGTTGTGGCGGCTGCTGTGACGTTTGATGCGCATCGACAGCGGGTCCCGACCCCCTTCCTCTGCCTCGAGGATTGAAGTTCTGTTTCTGATTTTGATTATTATTTGGTGGCTGACCTCTCTCCAAATTCCTCCTCTTGAGAAACCGTTCAGCTTGCTCACCTCTGACCTTCAACTCCTTCCAGGTCTTAGAGGGTACAACCCCCATTATCTCCAGTACATCCAAAGACAAGTTATTGTGACATGTCTGTAGGATGAATTCTTCGGTGAGTGGATCTCTGCAATTCACCGCTTTGTTCCGGAATCGTTTGACAAATACGTCAACCGATTCTCCATTCTTCTGCTTCTCGTCCAACAACGAACCAATAGAGACCTCTGTGTCGTCGTCGAAAAAGTTGGTAAGAAACAACTCTTCCATATCTCCCCAGCTATTGATGCTTCCGGGTTTCAGGCGTCGGTACCAATCGAAGGCGGGCCCGCGTAGGGTTCCTACGAATGACCGTACCATTAGGGCTTCATTCCCTGATATCGCGCCGAGATGCGACTTGAAATAAATCAAGTGTTGAGTTGGTGAACCACTGCCATTAAAAGGAGTAAAGTTAATCAAATTAAATTTAGGGGGATAAGGAATTAGATCCCACTCCCTTGGATACGGGCACGGAATGCCCGTTTTCTTCACTTCCTGGGCCGTCATTAGAGCATTAACTTTACTCTCGAGGTCCTGCATCTTCTTATCTTCTTCCTCGCTCTTCTTCAAGAGAGCTTGAGCGGTTGACTTGACCGGACCGCTCCCAGAATTATCTTTATCAGGAGGAGGATCGTCGAAGATAGTCTCGTCTTCTTTGTCGTCGCCCTCAGCTATTTGTATAGGTTTGGCATTGCGTTTGCTGGATTCTGCTTTTTGGCTTGATTCTGGTTGACTTTGTTGAACCTGCAAATCTCGCACCTGCTGCATTGTCAACTCCATCTCCGTTCTGATCTCAGCTCTGATCTCTTCGCGTTGTTTGGCCAATGCTTCCTGCAGTATCTGAGCTAACTGGTCCGGCGTGATGGCGAATGATTCTCTCACTCGTCCCACACTGGATGCGGTATCGTCCGAAGCGACCGCAGAACAGGTATCTGATAGTTCTTCTTCTGACGATAAACCTTCGTGCATCCTCTTGTAGTCTCGGCGTCGGTTGGCCCTCCGTTGCAACCGCTTCATTCTTTGAGAAAGACCCCGCTCAACTCTTCCTTCCGAAGAGAAATCAGGGTCCGGGTTGATTAACTGTTGCTTTCCTCTGCCGGTCATATTAATGGTGACCTCAGGGAATTCATCTTGTCGCCTTGCAGGCTTTCTCTGGTTGAAACGTCTTATTTTGGATTTTGACGCTTCATTTGAAAGTCTTTGAAACACAGAAACTCGTTTTTGAGTTTGTGAGCAACCGCATTCCGTCAACACTGCCTTGATGAGTCTCTCGCATGCGCAATGCGATTCGTCTTCTCGGACATTCCTTTTCTTTGATTTACTGTTCCGATAGTACAGCTCATCACTGCCGTGATTTGAGCAACCTATCTTTGGTTTGGGAACCTTGTTAACATGCACAGTACGATTATTTGTCGTTTCTGAGCGATCCAAGGTTAAGTTTTTAAATACACCCCCTTGCGGGAGTGGAGTCTTCACGGGTCCTAGACGAGAATGAACTGGTACTCTTTCGTTTTGGACTGGATTAGTTCTGACAGGAGGGTGTTTACGACCCCCTGTGTAGGAAACCACCAAGGGTTTGCTTGCTTGACTTGGACTTTCTTCAACTGGTTTTTTGCCTCGATGATCGACCGAGGGACCAAGGCGATCTGCCATGGTGACTTTGAACTTAGACAAATCTGGGCTAACCCAGGGCTTTACCGTTGATGCAGTAGACGGGCCTGGAACAGATGCTTGCGGTGCCTTCGGCATCCAAACTTTGCGATCCTTTGGTGGTTTTTCAGACACCAACTCCTTTTTGATTCCCTGCGCTTGTTGTCGTAGAGCACGAGCGCGGGCGGCTTTCTCCTTTCGCCTCTGTATCCGTTCCTTCAGAGTTGAACGGGCCCTTTTGACGAGGGTCCATTCCTCCGTCGTAAGCTTCGCAGAAATGTGATTATCTTGCCGTTGGGGCAACTGATTCATTTTCTGTTTTCTCGACTCTAGGTCCGCATAGTAATGGACCCCGTCGGTTTGTTGCATGGCCTTAGCCAATTGTCGAGCACGGCGCTGACGTTGTCTCTGACGAGCTCTCTTCGTCAGCACCGGTGAGCAATTCATTGACTCCGTAATTGGTGTGGAGCCCCTTGGAGCAGAAGTGTTGCGGACGATTTCCTTAGCAACGATAGGGTGAGAATCTTCATCTGCAGCTTTTATTGTCACTGCAGACTTGAGAGTGTTCCTGGAAGAGGAAGTCCTCCTGCACTTGCGCGGGGAGAGAGATTTTGAAGACGAGGATGATAAGTACTCCTCGAATTTCGCCTGATCGAATTCGTATTCGATCTCCTCGCTGACGATGATCTTTATCGGCTGCGACACGGCGGCTTCGGCAGCGAAGCCGCTGGCTCCCACTGTGGTCGCCAGTTTGTTTTCGTCAAAAGTTGTCTTCATTGATGATTCCATTAATCTTC
>BQKN01017795.1:0-24023 GCA_022839385.1 Asparagus kiusianus | reverse complement strand
AGATCCGGTTCTCTCGAACACTTGCCTTATTTGGCGTTGATGATCGCCGAGCACCAGATCTGAATGAGGGAGTCCCCGAAGTCCTAAAGTTTGAGTCTTTTTAGATCTGAATCTCCAATCCAGTAGGGCTTCGCCTCCTCCAAAATCCAACCTTTCAAAATGAAGAACCCCCTGGCCTATTTATAGGCACTCGAACCCGTGCCCGTGTGCACACAAGAGAGAGAGGGGGGAAGCCGGCCACCTTGAGGTGGCTCGGCTCATGCTGAGCCACCCCAAGGTGGCTCGGTTTAGGCCGAGTCCCCGGGTGTTTGTCCGTTTTGTCGTTTCCCGTTGTTTCTGGTTCCGACATGATTCGGTTTGTGGTTGACTTGGTCTGGAATCGATTTGTTGATTTGATTCCCGATATGGCAGTTAATCCGCTTCTGAGTTCGAGTCCGAAACTAATCTTGATTTGATCGCGATTTGTCCGAGTCCATTCTTAGTTGGACGACTCGTTGACTCCCCGAACCGTTGGATTGATTCCGCACGCGATTGACATTGTTTGCGTGCAATTTGTTGACCTCATCGCCTCGTCACTCGATGGTTCGTTGATTTGTCGAATCACCGAGTCGAGCTGTGTTGTGGGACCTATAGGCAATTTTATACGCCTACAGAGGCATCACATGCTTTCCCGGGGAAACTAAGACAACTCCAACTCCGGAGGAGACCCTAGAACATCCGGGGTTTATTGCCACATTAGCTGCTCTTGAAGCACCATCGAAATATAATTGCCATACTTGTTGGTGCGATGTAGTGTTAACCTCGTGGGTTTCATCCGGCAAGTCATCATATACTTATGTCGTATCCGTTGTCGGGTTTGCTGCCAAAAGATCACAAATCGCTTATCCTTTGACCGACTTCTGCTGTTTGAAGTGCAAATCATACTAGGACAAGAGAAGGGCCCACTTTGCTAACCGCCAATTCATCGAACCTGATTGCGTCATAAATATCCATACTGGATTAACGTTAGAGATAACGTAAATCGTCTGTCCAACCAAGTAATGCCGCATCTTTTGTACTGCGAATACTAATGCGAGGCATTCTTTCTCAATCATCGGATATCGTGACTCGGCGCCTACCAAAGTCCGACTTAGGTAATAGACTGCCTGTTCGTGACCATTATCATCGTCTTGTGCTAGTAAAGCACTTATCGAGTGGTTCATCGCCTTGATATAAATCAAGAACGGTTTACCTGATTTTGGTGCAACGAGAACAGGAGGATTCGTCATATATGTTTTGATATCTTCGAGTGCTTTTTGGCAGGCGTCGTCCCATATAAATGACACACCCTTCTTGTTTAGCTTAGAGAATGGTTGGCACTTCCCAGAAAGATTTGAGATGAACCGCCGGATGTAAGCTAAACACCCTTGCAATCCTCTGAGTTCTCTTAAATTTCTAGGGGGTTGTAATTCATGTATTGCCTTCACCTTGTCAGGATCGATATGTATACCTTTAGTGGTGATGACGAATCCAAGGAATTTTTCGCTGGACATTCCAAGGAAGGATTTAGTGGGGTTCATCTTCAATTGATGACTCCGCATGAGATCGAACATCGTCTTCAAGTCCTTGATGTGATCTTCTTTGTTGCGGCTTTTCACAACCAAATCATCAACGTAGCACTCAACCGTTTTCCTGAGATGTTCTTGGAAAATCTTAGTCATTGCTCGCTGGTACGTGGCGCCTGCATTCTTCAGACCGAAAGGCATCACCGTGTAGCAAAAGACACCGAGGGGCGTTCTGAACGCTGTATGCTTCTCGTCATCTGGGTGCATCTTGATTTGGTTATATCCTGAAAAGCCATCCATAAAGGACATTTCTCAAATCCGCATGTATTATCGATAATGACATCCGTGATTGGGAGAGGAAAGTCGTCTTTTGGACATGCCGCATTCAGGTTCCTGAAGTCGATGCAAATCCTGATTTTGCCATTCTTCTTCATGACGGGAACAATGTTGGCTAGCCAGTCCGGATGTTGCTCCTCTCGGATAAATCCTGAGTCAATCAATTTCTTAACCTCTACCTCGATGGCTTCCATAATCTGCGGACGAAACCGTCTCTGCTGTTGTTTGACAGGTTTAGCATCCGACTTGATATCGAGGCGATGCACTGCCACATTGGGGTCGAGCCCTGACATGTCTTCATAGTTCTAAGCGAAGACGTCGATATACTCCCTGATGAGAGCAACTAATTCCTCCTTCTCGTTTGGGGGAAGACTATCGCTGATGAATATAGGCTTTGGGTTGGCCTCATCGCCCATGTTAATTTGGACTACTTTATCTTCAGTGGGAGGTTCCCTCTGTTCAAACCTATCACCATACTGCATGTTCAGGTGATGAACCCATGGGTCTTCCCATGTTGGCATTTGATCGTCGTCCTCCATTGTGGATGGATCAGCTGTAGTCATGTTTGTCATTAGGGCTTTGAATACTTCCCCCAGACTTGTATCAGAATCCCATTCCGAGGATCTGACGAGTATCCATCCTTGTATTGTTTAGATGATTGGTTATTGATTAACCAGCAACACTCGTCTTCTGAAGAAGAGACATACCCTAATCCTCGTTTGAATTTATAATAACCATCCGGTTTCCCTTTTGGTACATATGCTGCTTTGGCTGGAATGCGGGAACCTCGATAGAAGTATAAACCTTCTCCGAGTGTGAAATCATATCCTTGTTTTTCCATGAGCTTGCGCGCTTCTGGACTATACTTAGATAAATGTCGACCAGGTTTGTCATCATTCTCATCTTCCTTTAAGAAATGATCAGGTAATGGAAAACTCTCTCCTTTACCGTAAATCACTTCTTTTTCGCCTCCTATTTTGGCAGGAACGATCAGGGTTGTTCCGAAAGAATGTTGGAGACATTTCTTCATTATGTAGGACGATTGAAGCGGCATATATAAATCAGGATTATCATACAATCCCTTTATCACATCATCAAGAGACAGTGAGTACTCTAAATCATTATTTATTTTATTATTAGCAAGTTGCCAGTTACAACTGCCATCTGACGATTGTTCATCATCAAGATTGATTACAAAGGGTACAATGTTATTTAAAACAAAACCTCTATTGTAATCGAATCCGGCTTCGGTATCAGCTTCTTCTCCGCTGTCCGTGTCCTGGACCGATGGTTCAGTATCGGATTCATTACCATAAAGGAGAGAATCAGTGAAATAATTCTCAAACCCTTTGAATGGTTGCTTATCCGTGACCACCGTCCTAACCTTACCATCAGTGTCGACATATTCAAACACTGATGGAGAGTGGAGGGAATTATAACGTTACTATGGATCCAAGGTCGACCCAGTAGTAAGTTATATGATGTCTCAGCATCAATCACGTAACAGGTGACCTCCATCATCAAGTAACCCATTTGACACTTTATCCGGATCTTGCCCAAAGGTCTTGACCCGCTAGTGTTGAATCCATAGATAACAGTGCCTGTGGACGCCAATTTACTGACTAGAATGCCGAGGCTATGCATCAAGCGAAGCGGCATAATACTCACAGTGGAACCCGGATCCACTTGGATTCGGTTGACTTCACTAGAGCCAATGTACCCGATGAAATATAGGGGTCGATCATGGTTCGAATTCTTCGTCTGCATATCCTCTTTGGTGAAGGTAATGCAGGGAAGGTTTTTTGCCGTTATATTGCAGTGTTGAACTAACAGTTCTGGCTCTTCGGGTATCGGCTTGATCTGAGTAAGGAACACCTCTGAATTGGCCAAGGCTTCTTGCAAGGTTTCCCTAGTTTCCTTAGACAACCGTAGCAACTCATACAATGTTATCCGCACTGGAATGTTGGCTAGTTGAGCCATAATATCGAAGATGCGCGGAGTGTTCGAGCTCTCTGGTTTATCTCTTCCAATCGGACGATTAAAACGAGACTGCTTCGGATTCTGAACCTCCTGGGGCCTCTTTTCTTTCTGTTTATCAACCGGCTGTCGTCGAGCCTCTTCAACCGGTTTAGGAGCCGCAATCACCCCCAGCTCCGCGAGAGTTTTGGCGGGTACCCGTTTAGTCACCCCCTGCTCAGCTAACTGATCACTAGGTGATGGATAGTTGAAGTGGTATTGATTTCCGCTTCTAGTGACAAAAACTTCTTGTTCTTCTTCGGAGAGCGGGAAGGTAGGAGCTTCATCTCCATCCTCTTTGAAGATTACGGAAGTAGCATTGCAGGACTTGCCTTTACCCTTTTTAGTAGAGGAAGTCGCCCACTGCTAATCCTTAATAAGATCAGGATGGACCCAGAGGATTTCACCGTTTGGGGCTGTGTGTGGCACAAGTCCCTTTTGGCGCTGTCCGTATGGGTCGTCATTTACTGTCTTCATTCCCACTTTGGTGATACGTTTTGGCTCAAACCATGTTGTGGGTACTGATCCAAAACTAATTGACACCGTATTTGCTCCTACATTCTTGGGCGGCTTCGGGGTTATGACACCTACACCAATTAATGCCTGGATCTTGTCCTTGAGATGGTAGCATGACCTTGTAGGGTGATGGATCGCTCTATGGTATGCGCAATACTTCGGATCCGTCACTTTGCTAGCCCCTTCTTGATCTACGATCGCTGGCAGCTGGATTTTGTTATTCTCCAACAGGTACTTAAAGATAACGGGAACTTCATCATCTTTGAAGGAGTACACTTTAGGAAATCTTGGCTCCGATCTTTGCTTTTGAGGCCGTTGTCACCATTGTGATTGTGACTGTTGTGGTGCTTGTTGCTGCGGCTGTTGCTGAGGTTGCAATTGGAAAGTTTGATTAGCATCAACCGTATTAACATGCGCCTTACCTTTCCCTCGTGGGACGAAATTCTGTGCCGGAGCATTCGTCGCCTGTTGGCCTCTCTCCACATTCTTCCTCCTGAGGAATCGCTCGGCTTGCTCTCCTCGGACCTTTAGATCCTTCCATGTTTTGAACGGTGCTGTCCCCATTGCTTCCAACACGTCCAACGCGAGGTTGTTATGGCAAGTCTGGAGAATGAACTCCTCAGTGATCGGGTCCCGACAGTTCATCGCCATGTTCCGGAACCTTTTGACGAAGGTGTCGACTAATTCCCCGTCTTTCTGCTTCTCGTCAAGCAACGATCCGATGGATATCTCGGTGTCGTCGTCGAAGAAGTTGGTGAGGAATTTAGTCTCCATGTCGTCCCAGCTATTCACGCTTCCTGGCTTGAGGTGGCGATACCAATCGAAGGCGGCTCCACGAAGAGTGCCAACGAAGGACCGTACCATCAGAGGCTCATTACCAGAGATAACCCCCAGGTGTTGTAGGTTGGAAAATTGCAATGAAAAGAACAAAAAAAAATTGAATTGAATTCCTTTAATTCCGATTACAACTCGAATACAAAAGAGAAGAAAACGAATTTGGTTTTCTCCTTTGTTTAAAACTGGGTTCTTCACGGTAGTGATGGAGTGCTTCCTTCGATTGTTCGCGTCAAATTTGCTCTCCGTTGACGATCTGACCGTCTCTTATCTCGTGGGAACGATGAACTTCTGTGGGAAGTTTTATATGTAACTCTTTAACGAGTTTAAGAACTCTGAACGAGTTGAAACTCTATGGATAGAGTTGTTAGAACCGAAAATTCGGTTAATGACCAAGCAGATATTCCGTTGTTGAAGAATCCTCTCAGATTTGATCTTCTGAGCTTGATTCAAAAATCCTATCTCTAAGGATTTTGCTGTTGCTGCTGTTGAATCACCAAACCCGAGTGGTTAAGATACTCCAGAATTCGCCCTTGCTGCCCTTTTTTGGTTTAGATTCTGAGAATCCAATCTCCAAAATCCAACCTTCGATTCGTTGGGTTCGTTCAGTTTTTATAGAGGGATAAGAGCTGTAACTGCCCTCTAAATCCGTTCCTAAGTGGGCGAGATTTCCTCAGATCGTGGGGAAAACGGTTCTGAAACCGTTCAACTCATATTTGAATGAGTCAAACACCCATCTTGGCGTTCAGGGCCCTAACCTCGTGTTTTAGAATTGAGACGCGAGGTTGGGTGTTGGCTGAACACCAATGAACGCGAGGGTCACTCGCGTTTGATTTGTTGTAGCTTGGAAACGTTGAGGTTGTGTGCACTTCCAGAATTGTAACGCGGGGATGACTTCCGTGTTTTAGAAGAAGTTTGTTGACTTGTAACCTCTTCTGTAAGGTGTTACAAGGACTGTCGTTCAGTAATCCTCGCTTTGGCTGTTATAAGGTGTGAAAGTCGTTAGATTGTAACTTTCACTGTTGATTGTGAAGACCACTGAATAGAGTTTTCATCAGCTGTCGGAAGTGTCGTTGAATTGTAACCCTTCTCGATCTGTGTGAAAAGCCCTCTATTCGCAACCTTCGAAAGCTATCTGATTGTAGCTTTCATTGTTGGAACTTGACGGGAATCAATCATCCATAGTGACTTTTAGACGAATATTTGCCCACAGCTCTCTACCAAGCAACTCACCAACTAAGTCCAACCTTTTATTTCTAAAATCATTACACTGCTCATCAGCATCTCTAATAGTTGCTAATATAATATTGGTCATGTTGTTGTCGCAACCATCAAGATCAATCATCTCAAACATGAGGTCGTGTTTGTAGCGATTATAATGATGCGGATGCAATGATTTAGAAATCTCTTCTGTCTCGATCGTAAGGATGAATTCTGCTTCTCGATTTGAAGGAATCATTGCCTTGTAATCTCGTAGGGATCAGCTATCTATTGTGATTTTTAGATAGTCTACAGAACCCCCTCCAAAGTTTTCGAAAGTTCACGGTTGACTGGGATGAATTTTCGGAATACTTTGGATCCTAAAATTTTGTAGATTGATTGTCCACTCCATCTGATTGGGAGACGTCGCGAAACTGGTTGTTGGAATGTTGAGATGTTGCTTCCTCGAAATAATACAGCTTTTGAGCCTTGATGATAATGAAGGACGAAGCACGCTCCTGCTCTAGTCTGATGGTTTTAGCGTTGCTGATTGTAATCTGCTTACACCCATCTGATAGACTCCCCAGTGGAGTCGCTTGTTGCTTCTCGATTTTGGTGGCTGACCTCGATTTTCCTCTATTTATTTGGGGTCTTATTGATTGTAACGCGTAGGTGAACTCTGTGCCTGAGAGCTTGAACGCGTAGGTGAGCCCTGCGTTTGGAATCTCAACCAACTCAAACGTGGGGGTCGAGTTTGGGTGGGATTCTGATCTCGAATCCCATTCGTTACGATTTGACAGCTCACCGCTATCTATAAATAGACCGCTAAGGGTCAAATCAAGAGTCATTCGACTCTTCTTGAAATTCTAACGAAAAGTTTTCGTTCTCATCTCCGGCAAAAAGAACTGTTCCTCTTCTCCTCCGACGAGAACCCATGGCGCCCAAGAAGACTGTCACTCGACCCTCCAAGTCCAACGTTGCTGCGGCTTAGGGGTCGGCGCCGCCGGCCGGTGGCGCTGCTGCTCAGGCGAACGTGCCGCCTCAGCTTCCTTTGATCGGCGGTAAGTATGACCTCCGTGGTCGTTAAACTTGCTTCGGCAAGTTTTGATCTTTGGATCTAACGAGGAAACTCGTTTCGATAACGCGGGGCTGGGCTCCGTCGTTTTAAATTCTTGACGCGAGGTTCGACCTACACATCTTGGATTTTGATGACGCGAGGCTCGACCTTCGCGTCTGAACTCTGTTTACACGAGGCTCGACCTTCCGTCTGAACTTTGTTGACGCGAGGCTTGACCTTCGCATCTGAACTTTGTTGAAATTAAGTTTTGACCTCCGCGTCTGAGATCTAACTTCTTCCTTTGTTTTTGCAGTACGATTGAGCCTCTCCCCTTTCGCCATCATTTCGGGCATGAAGGTGGTGTGGACCCGAATATGACATTCAACCTGCATAAAGAACTCCCAGTTTTCCGAATTAAGGATAAGAGTCGCGCGGAATTAATCACACAAGCTTCTCCTGAAACTCTTAGGATATTGGTTACGGACACTAAGTTTGAGAGCTTGAGCCGTAAGCCAATAGTCAAACCTGGATTCCTCTTCGAGGACTATGTTGACTTTGATGCCAGCACTGCTTATGATGGGGACTATAAGTGGCTGCGGAAAGTTGGGGACCGTAACCTTTTCTTGCCCAATATGGAGAGGATGTTACCCATATCCTACTTTCAATGCGCTTCCATCCTAAGGCGTATGGATTGGCCGCTGGTTAAGGATCAAGATGGAGTGGTTCTCGGAACCCTAACTTTTCAAGGGGTCCGCACAGTTGGTTACAACCGCCTGGTGACAGCTTTACGGCCAGGGTTGTTTGCTAAGGAGTATCCTATCGGCGAAGTGGCTAGTCCAGCAAACACTTTTGCCAAGAAATTTTTAGCTAAGAAAGGGGAATTTCCCACGCAAGGATTTAGGACTCCTGGCTGGGTTCATTCTCCGGTGACAGGGTGGTGGACCCGGATGACCAAGTTCGTTTTGGACGAATTGGATGCGCCCCTCTCCCAAGCTGGTTTGAATGTTCCTGTGCGGGCCACTAAGTTTGGAATTGTCCAAAGCCATTTTTATTTCTTCTCCATATTGGAGAAGTATAACCCTGAGACTTGTACTTTCTTCACCCCTGTGGGGGAATTAGGCTTCGCTCTTCACGAGATGCATGAAGTCTCGGGTCTTCTTCTTGGGGATTTGTCGTACGAAGAGTTTGTTCCGGGATCAGCGGAACTTAAGATTTTGAAGAAGACAAGCCCTGAGATTTACTCCACCTTATGGGAAGTCATGTGTCACTTCCACATCTGTATGCAGCTAATAGGGGCTCGAGGAAGCGGCATTAAACAAGTGTCTTGGGCGGAATATTTATTCCAGAACTTGACCAATAAGGGAGCCTTGGTGACCAAGTTACCCGCTAGCACTTTGGAGGAGGTCCAAGCCCGCATCGACGATGCTACCTCTCATTACACCAATGAGGCCAAGGAAGATGTTTTCCCGGCTCATACGGAGTTTGAGAGTTTCCATTACCAAGCTCTGCTCCCTATTTCTGATACGGCGCTCTTGGCTGGATACTTAATGCTGTGGCTCAAGCGATGCGTCGTTCCTACCAGGCCGATCGATGCTCTGGCTGCTGAGGTGATCTACCCTGCTGTTCTCTTGGCGTACGGGAGACTATTGAATCTGCTTTATGCCATGGTGGGCCGTTTGTAGAGTGGACTACAAGAGTTAGCCTTGGAGTTTGTTGACGTTGCCGAGGTGGAGTCCAGGGGCCACAAAGCTTTTAAAACTCCCAATCCCCGGATCCCACTGTCCTCCTCTAATGAGTGCGGCCTCTTCCCCGGGGGACTCATTCATCCCGTTTGTGCAACGATTAGAATCTGCAAAATGGGAAGGGGGATACATGGTTAGAATTCGACAGATTCTGTCACGGGACACCTACTACCACATATGGCGTTGTTTCCCTGATTTTGAAGGCGGCGTCTACGGAGCGGAATATCAAGACGTCGTGGGTCCAAACAGATTCACCCAGCTAAGCGGGGGTGTTTTCCATTGGCTGCTCTCTATCAGGCCCGGTTATTTGATCTTTCGGGAAGGCGCTCACTGTTTCCTCGAGCCTTACCAGCCCTATAGGTTTGCACGCCAATTTAGGTATGATCAGTTGTACGTTGGGAAACCTCGTCCTCAGCTCTCAGCTGTGGGTAACATATATGAGGGGGCCAGAGCTTGGTACTATTCCGTGGTAGGCTGTACTAAAGCGACCTTCAGGCTTCTCCACAAAACACCTAACTCCTATACTTCCATGAGCTTCTGTAATTGGTATTTCGCCGCTTCCAAGACTCCCAATTACAACTTGAATACATCTTGCTTGAAGGACATCAGGCATATGTATGCTTCAAGGAGGGGATCAAAGACATCCTGATTGAGAGGGATTGATGAGTTCCTATCCATTGAGAATCAGCCTGCTGGACAGGAAGAGGAACAAACAGCTGAGCCTGTTCCCGAAGAGGAGCAACAAGTGGTTGAGCCTCCCACGACGAGAGCAGTGAGGAAAAGAAAGCTCTCCGCGGATGAAGCCGGTCGATATGAGAAGCAGATCCGTCGGAAGTTGATAGTTGACTCTCCTCCTCCTAAGGGCCAGCAAAAATCTAAGTTGATGGCTGATGCTATCAGGGCTGCTGAAGATGAAGACCAACAATAATCTTCAGTTGCCGGCTTGCCACATAGAACTGGGCTTCGTTCTCATGGCCTAGCCCTTTCAAGCGATGCTTCTTCTTATCATCCCCCCAAGGACGAAGAGGGCGAGTTAATGGCTGCAGATGCAGAATCTGCCCCGGTGATGGACTTTTCCAAGTCTCCTGCATCGGAACCAAGGGGTCACGAAGAGAATCCATCCCCTCCTCCTTCAGTATTAATGTCACAAGCTGGTGACTTAGTTCCTAGTCCTACAACAGGACTTATGACTAAACCAGCTGCTGGTACCAACCTTCCTGAACCTTCAGCTACCCGGGATGATGAGGAGCGAGTTGATTATGAAGTCTCCTCGATTGGTGGTGAAGCTGACGAAGATAGAGGTAGTGAGGATGCTGAAGTTAGCAACTTGCCAGGTGATGATGTGGAAGATGAAGAGCATAACTCCATGGATGACATAACCATTTTTGATAATGCTCCCAAGGCTCCCTCTGATAAAGCATCTGGTTATACTCCTTTTTATCTCAGCAGTAAGCTTAGTTTGTTTCGACTTATTCCACACGCTTTTTTCGCGTTCCGACCATTTTTTCGTGCAGGTTCACCTACTCCCGGGACTACTTCAGCTGCTCCTTTAGAGCAAGAACCTGCGCAAGTGTCGGCTCCTCCAAAAGAGCAACATTTATCTGGCTCCCCTACGACGACTATTTTACCTATAGCGTTGCCTGAAACTACTGTTACGACTTCTCCTCTGGAACAGCCGGTCGTGCAGGTGTCGGCTCCTTTGCAGGAGCAAACCTTACATGACTCTTCTGTGGTAGCTACTTCACCAAAAGCGGTGATGAAGATATCACTCACCCTAACAGAGGCTGGGCCAAGCTCATCTCAGGCGAAGGCATTGATGGCTTTGACCTCAAGTCCTTTGCAATTGAACATTTCAATTGCTTCTGCAGCTTCGGCACCTGGATCGCCTGCTAGTCATCTTAACGCACCAATCTCAGCTGCTGAAGGGGTATCTTCGGGTGCGGTTTTTAGTCTTGCTAATGCACCTAAATTCCTTCAAATCTCTTTAGTGTATCTAAACAGTCTTGCGAAGACGGTAGTTGAGTCCCTGATGAATGGTCAAGGAACTTTGAACTCCTTTCAACCTCTTCTGGAGGCGGGCTTAAACAGGGTCAGGAGCGTGGGCGAAACCCAATGGTTCGAGCGCTGCTCAGAGATTATCCTTCGTTTGGAGGAGAAATTACAACGCTTCGAGACCATGGGACAAAGTGACCTTCAGCCGCAAATTATGTCAACTCTGGCTAGTCTTCAGGTCTCTGAAGTGATACACCGAGAAACACTAGAACGGGACTTAGCTGAAAAAGAGCGTCAGATAGCAGAGCTTCGTGAGCGTAGCATTCAGAAGCGAGAAGAACTAGAACGCTCAACTGCTTCTATGAATTCGCTTCGGGACAGACTTGTTGAAGCTGAAGCCGAAGTCCTGCGATTGAAAGCTGAACTTTCCCGCGAGGAAGGCATCGTCAATATCCTTCGTACCCAAAACGCAACTGGTTCTTTGGAGTATCATACACAGGCTCAAGCCCTAGAGCAGGCCAGGAATGAAGTGGCAGCCATCATCATTCCAAGTGAGGATGAACTTCGGGCCAAGGCTGAAGCTATGGTGCGAGCTAATCACGAGAAAGAATTAGCTGAGCCCAAGACTCAACTCATATCTTTTGATTTGATGCGTGAGTGAATTTGGTTTTTTATAATGTTCTTCTGACAAGAACAAGTTTGTTTTGTATCACTTTCTTCTAACTCTTGAATAAAAAGTGATATTGGTCCCTCATTGTTTCTTGCATTTGTCATGTTTTGACTTTAAATAACAAATCACGAGAAATGCCCGAGGTGTATTCACGACTTAGCGTAGATTTCCAGGATAGCCCGGAGTTAGAAAGTTTCTTTTATTATCATTTAAGATAACTCTAGAAAATTTCAAAATGTTGGGGATAAATGTTGAATCATTCTCCCGGAACAGAGCTGAAGAGTATAATTCTTCCTGTGTCATTTTGGCTTTAAACACTGAAAGAAATCTATGAGTGCCAGAGGTGTAATTTTAACTTAGCGTGGACTTTTTCCTATAGGGAGATTCCGAACTTTTCCTTATTATCACTAAGGATAGCCCTGGAAAGTACTTAGTCCATTGGGAATCTTATGAGAACATCTCTTATATAGCGGGGTAAAAAGGGTTCAAATAAGAGAGTTTAAACTGTTAGAAGTGTAAGGTTAACATAATAGGAAAGGGTATTGCGATCGGAGCAATTTTGAGGACTTATCGCTCTATTGGAGAGAGTCGATAAGTTGATTTTCGTCAGAGGTGTGATTTTAACGTGACGTAGAAAGATTGTGATCGGAGCAATTTTGAGGACTTATCGCTCTATTGGAGAGAGTCGATAAGTTGGCTTTCGTCAGAGGTGTAATTTTAACGTGACGTGGAGAGATTGCGATCGGAGCAATTTTGAGGACTTATCGCTCTATTGGAGAGAGTCGATAAGTTGATTTTCGCCAGAGGTGTAATTTTAACGTGACGCCTGTGGGGATAAAAACCTTTTGTGTCTTGCTGGGGAAAATCACTAAGAATTTTTGTCATCAGAGCGATGAATTATGACACTTGTGATTTGAACAAGATTTTGGGGGTTTCGTTACCCCACTGAAAGGGGTTGATAAACTGGTTGTTTATTGTTCTGTTGGAGAGAGCTAATAAATTGATAACAATCTGAGTGATTTTGAGGACTTATCATTTTGTTAATGAGAATTGATAAGTGGATTCTAGCAGAGGGTTATAGCCACACTGGTATTTGACACCAGATAAACTTAAACTCCGTGATGACGATGATAGTTTGGGGTTCAACACTAACCCAATAAGAATTTTGATTCTACTAAAGAGATACAGAGGTTTTGATTAACACTCTGTTAAGGGGGCTCATGCCTTTGAGGAATTAGAAGAATGGCAATGCTAAGATAACCTTTACGTTTGGGGTTCAGAACGCGAGGTTCAGGCCTTAGTGACACTGGCCTGGGCCTTGTGCTTGGGCATTTGAACGCGATAATGAGCTTCGCGTTTTGAAAATGGTTAGGATTCTTTTCTAGAATCTCGTGCCATCTCAACAGCTTGACGGCTGTTATAAATAGACCTGAGTAGTCACGTCAAGAGTCACTTGACTCTCAAAATTTTCGGCTATTTCCAAGAACGAGAATTCTCGTTTGATTTTGGCGAAATCTCCGACGAACTCCGTCTTCTTCGTTCAGAAAATGCTTCTTCCGATCGACTGTGTTGATGGCGCCACGAAGAGTAGGCTCGAGCTCCAAGAAAGTCGTCAGATCGACTTCCGAAACGCTGTCGGCTGAGGACGCCGGCGGTGTTCTTGTTCGTGCAGGAGCACTATTGTCGCCACTGCTGTCGCAGGGGCCTCCCTGTCGTGGTGAGTGTTGACTGGAAAAACTTGCCTTAGCAAGTTCTCTAGAAACCCTAGATGGGTTCTTGATAACGAGGAAGATGACTCGTTTCTGTTTAATAAAAACGCGGAGTTGGGACTCCATGTGGGTCTTGACCCTCGCGTTCAAGTTTTTTCAACACGAGGTTCGACCCTCGCGTTTGGGGTTCCTGTCGTGGGGCTCGACCTCCGCGTCAGAAATTTTGGACACGAGGCTTGACTCTCGTGTTTTGAGATTTCTGATTCTGTTTTTACGTCAGTAACTTGTTTTCAGCTACTAACTTCTGCCTTTGATCGTGCAGTGCTTCTTCCAAACGTGCCGCTTTCGCAAGAGCATCATTTTGGATATATTGGCGGACCTGATGCGAATGAAATTTTCGGTATTCAAAGCATAATTCTGCTTTGTACTTTCGCTGACTCGGAGCGAACGGACATAATTAGATCCCCTCGATGTTCTACTCTTAGAATTTTAATTACTGACTTAGACATGGAGACCCCTGCTGGTCATGCTCAGTTTCCCAAACCAGTGTTCATATTCGGAGATCGAATACCCATCGATGATCATCTCATACATGCAGAAGATTAGAAGTTATTGCGGAAAGTTTATAATCGCTTCTTCTTCCTTCCAAACATGACGAGGATGTACCCACTCTCTTACTTTTTGAATACAAGCTGTCGTCGGGGTCTGACTTTTGACATAGTCAAAGAGAAGGAAAATGTGTCGTTTGGATCTGGTCGACGAGCTCATACACAAATCAGAGGGCAACTCAAGGGATTGAGACCTGGTTTATTTGAGAAGGACCAGGTTCCGGAAATGCCACGTCCAGCGAATATTTTCATTCGCCAATTCCTTGCAACTCAGGGTGAATTTTCTACCCAGATGTTTAGATCCCCTGGATGGGTTTATTCTGGAGAAGGAGGTTGGTGGACTCGCATGATTGACTTCGTTCTTGAGAAACTTAAGGAGTCGCTTGCTCGATCGGGTCTCACGGTTCCCGTGTTAGCTACTCGACGGGGTGTCGTGCAGAGTTATCACAACTTCTTCGCTATGTTAGAGAAATATAACCCTGACAGCTGCACGTTCTTCACACCTATAGGAGAGTTAGGTTTTGCTCTTCACGAGATGCAAGCAGTGTCGGGATTACCGCTTGGAAAAATGCCCTACGAAGAGTTCATCCCCACCACCAAGGAGCTTTCCCTTATGAAAGTAGCTCACCCGGAAATTTACGCTACTTTTTAGGAGTTGATGTCCCACTTCCACATATGTGCCCAAGTCTTTGGGATGCGTGGAGGGGGCGTTATGCATACCACGTGGGCGGAATACCTTTTTCAGAACTTGAACCGGAAAGATGCAGCCGTATCTCGCGTTGCAGCCATCTCTCCCAAGGAAGCCAAAGCTCGGATTAAGGCTTCTAATGCCACCTACAAAACAAAGCATATAGAGAATGATTTCGAGGCTGGTGTCGAGTTTGAAAGTTTCCACCACCAGGCCACAGTCCCTATTTCTGACACAGCTCTTCTTGCAGGCTTCTTCATAGTTTGGTTGAAGCGGTGCGTGGTACTGTCAAAACCAACTGAGGCTATATTAGCTGAGGTTGTGTACCCAGCTACTTTATTAGCGCATGGAAGACCTATGAGTCTCCTCACCGCTATGATCGGCTGTATGCAAAATGGCCTGAGGGTGTTGACCTCAGAACTTCTCAGTGCTTCAGAAATTACAGCTACCAAGAAGAAATCCGGGAAATCTCCTCCACCACGTGTACCAATGCCGTATACATACTTGGTGGCCTGGTTCGTGCTGCACTGCCCCTCACTGATGATGGGAGCATACGAGGGCGATGACGCTTATATTCCCTTTGTACAGAGATTAGAGTCGGCCACGTGGACTTATTCTTACATAGTCAGGGCTCGACAACTCACGCTCCTGACTTTGACGGATTTTCTGTTGCGCTCCTGACTTTGACGGAGCTGATGTAGAAAATGCCCTCTTCATAGACTTGCTTTTTGAGGGCTCGCCTTCTTTGGAAGAGGGCATTTTTAGCTGGCTCCTTATGATCAGGTTGGGCTACCTGGTCTATCGTTTACGGGAGAAGTGCATCATCGAGCCTTACATGCCTTCTAGATTTGCTAGGCAATTTGGATATGACCAGCTTTACGTTGGCAATCCCAACCCGGCATTGGGGCGAATTGGGAATTTGTATGAAGGAGCTAGCGCATGGTATTTCTTCTCAGCGGGAGGAACTCACGCGCACTTTACTTTGCCTAACTCGACACCCGGTTGTTCTACCGTTGCAGATTTTCGCAACTGGTTTGAAGAAGTATCCCAACTCCCTGACTATGATATTTACACCTCTTGCATAAGTGAGATTCGGGAGTTGTATCATTCGAGGAGTAGGTCTTCGAGCACTCGTTTACCGGGGATAGAAGAGTATCTATCTTGTGAACAGGAAGCAACTGGAGCTGTTGAAGTTCCTAAAGAGTTGTCTACTGTAGAAGCTTCTGAAGAAGATGTTCCGACGGGGACTGAGGAGGGAAAACTGATTGCTGATTCTCCCGGAGAGCAGACAGCTGAGGGGATTCCTACAGAAGTGCCAGATCCTGAACCTCGCTCTTTAAGATCAGGTAAGAAGGCTCTATCTGCTGCAGAGCAAGGCGAGTATGACAGGAGGGTTCGTAAACGATTGCCCATCGTGGCCAAAACTTCAAAAAAGGCTAAGTTGATGGGGGATGCGATAAGATCAGCACGTGCTGCATCTCTTGAGAACAGAGAGGATATTACGCTTCCATCTGCTCCTCCTAGTCTAGGAACGACAAGCGGTGGGCAGGAAGCGACTATATCAGGCTCAGCATCAGATATGGTCAAAAAATTATTATCTGAAGCCACGCACACCCCTACTCGCACTGATTATGCGAATTGTTTTGTTTATCCAACTGCTCCATCTCCAAGCTCAAAAACTTTGAGGGAACTCATCGAACAGTTGGAGCGTTGGATGCAAATGACTATCGACGTTGTTAGTCTCGGAGATGTGAGCTTTAAGGTTTTTGAGCCCCATCTGCTGGAATGCCTGACGAAGATCAAACATCAGGGCGATAAAATATGGACCGAGAACTATCACGAGAGCATCATTATCTTGGAGTATGAGCTGGAGTTTCTTTCCATGCTGCAACGCGACGACATAGGACCAAAAGTGGATCGGGCTCTTTCTGAGGCCAAGGCTCTGAAGGCACAATAGCAAGAAGCTCTTCAGAAGAGTTTATCTTAGATAGATTCTCGTCTCGTTCGTCTGCGTGGGGAACATCTCCAGGTACAGGAGGACATGGGCAGTCTTGCTGTGGGTCTCAGGGATACTGCAGCAGAACTTGCTCGCGTTGGCGTTGAGCTACCCCATATAGATACTCAGTTAGCTGGTGGTTTGGACATCCTAAAAGGATTAGCTGTTTACTGTGATGGACTCTTCAAATGTTGTTGCGATGAAATTATTGCTGCCGACAAGCTTCGGCGAGAGCTTGCAGAAGAAACGCCTAATGAAGAGGAGCTTAAGAGCAGGATAACTGCAGAAATCAGAAAGGCTCGCGAGGAGAATATATCAGTGCTGAAAACTAAACTCAATTCTTTTAGACTGATGAGTCCCGATACTTAGGATTTGCGCTACTTTTGGTGGAGGAATAAATTTGTATCATTTTCCTTTCGATTGTTTCACCTTTGTATTCAAATTAACAATATTGAATGGAAATGATATCATTTTGGTTTTCATCATCTCTTTTGTTGAAATATGATTCAAGACAATAAAAAGTAATGCAAATGCTATAAATGTAGTGTTGACTTAGCATGAAAACAAAATTCTCTTTATTACTACTTGGAATAATTCCAGAAAATTTTAATCGTCAGAGGTGTAATGTTAACATGACGAAATACAAAGCAAAATTACACTATGAATAGGCAACCCCCAGCCTGATTTAGCTGGGGTTTAGGGGGCTACATGATTTACGGGAAATATCTCTTAAGGAATTTTCCATTAATTGGCATCATGAGCCTATCTCCTTTTTGATTGATAAGGCGATAGGCTCTATTCGTGTAAACTGATTCTATTACGAAAGGCCCCTCCCATTTAGGATTGAACTTCCCTTTGGTTTTGTGTGTCATTACCATGGGTCGTCTGTTGGCCAAAACCAAATCTCCCTTCTTGAAAATCCGTTCTCTGACCTTTTTGTTGTAGGCTTTAGAAATACGGGCTTGATACAATTCGATCTGCTGCTGAGCTTGAAGTCGTTTGTCGTCTAGGGCTTCAAGTTCTTGCAGACGCCGTTGATGTTTTTCTTCCTCTGTTAGTCCCGTCGTGATCGCGACTCTCAAAGAAGGAATTTGGATCTCCAGTGGCAATACAGCTTCACAGCCATATACCAGCGAGAATGGTGTAGCTCTCGTAGGGGTCCTTACCGTTGTGCGGTAAACCCATAAACACTCGCTTAGCCTTTCATCCCAATCACGTCGGCTCTTGGAAACAAACTTCTTAAGGAGTTTCACTATGGTTTTGTTGAAAGCTTCTGCAAGACCATTTGCTGGTGGATAATATGCCGTAGATGCGACACTCTGAATTCTAAATTTGTCACAAAACCTCTGGAACCCAAAACTGACGAATTGTGTCCCGTTGTCGTGAACTATTCGCCTCGGGACTCCAAAACGGTAGATGACATGATGTTTAATGAACTTGATTATGTTTGAAGTCTTGACTTCTTTTAATGGGATTGCCTCCGCCCACTTGGAGAAATAATCGATCACGGCCAGAATGAACCGGTGCCCTTTTGAGGTCGGAGGAGAAATTGGTCCCACGATATCCATGCCCCACTCTTTGAATGGCCAGGATACAGATGTAGGATGTAAGTTCCCAGGTGCTTGGTGGATGAAATCCCCATGAATTTGACACGCGTGACAACGTTTAGCATAGTCAACCGCGTCTGAGAACATTTTTGGCCAGTAATAGCCAATTCGATGGAGGCGATCTCCTAATTTAGCTCCGGGTTGATGGGCTCCGCACATTCCATCGTGAGCTTCTTTAAGAGCTTCCCTTGCTTCCTTTCGAGAAAGACATTGAAGCAAAACCCCGTCATGTGACTTGCGATACAGGATTTGAGAGGCTGTATCGTAATAAAATCAGAGGGCCTTTCGTTTGATGGCGGCCGCTTCCTTAGGATCATCGGGCAAAATTCCGTACAGGACGTAGTCAATATATGGAAATCGCCAATCTCTAGTCGAATTCTATGGAGGTTGTACAGACCCCTTCCGACATCATCTTGTCTGAATTTCCCTCTGTAGGAATCTTAGAGCAGTATAGTTCACGTCCTGCGATGGGGATCATCGTTTCGGTACCTGGCGGTAATGCCAGCGAAGTTGCTAATGAAGCCAAGAATTGCATGTCGTATTGTGACAAGCGGATGGCCCATTTTGCAAGTCGGCAGTTCAGGGATGACGGTTTTGTCATCAAAACTCTCAAGGGATTCACCTTAGAGATGACGTGAATTGTTTGTCCAACTAGGTAATGTCGCGTCTTTTGAACTACGAATACCAAAGCGAGACATTCTTTTTCGACTGGATTGTACCGGTGTTCGGCTCCCATCATCATTCTGCTTAAGTAATAGATGGCTTGCTCTTGCCCTTGATCATCATTTTGAGCTAGTAACGCTCCTAGAGAATGATCCATAGCCCTCACATATAACAAGAATGGCTTTCCTGATATAGGGGCCACGAGAACAGGCGGCTGGGTGAGGTATTTCTTGATCTCTTCAAAAGCTTTCTGGCATTCTTCATCCCAGACAAAGGATATGCCTTTCTTTATAAGCTTCGAGAAAGGTTGGCAGCGCCCCGATAGATTAGATATGAATCTTCGGATGTATGCTAATCTGCCTTGCAGGCCTCTAAGCTCTTTGAGATTCTTCGGCGGCGGCATGTCTTGGATGGCGCGCACCTTCTCTGGATCCAGAGAAATTCCCTTGGACGTGACAATAAATCCCAGGAATTTTCCACTTGATACTCCGAGAAATGATTTTGTCGGGTTCATCTTCAGCTGATGTGTTCGCATGATTTCGAACATAGTCTTCAAGTCTACAAGATGATCATCCTTACATTAACTTTTCACTGCTATGTCATCAACGTAGCACTCTATCTTCTTACGCAGATGTTCGTGGAAGATGGCATTCATTGCTCGTTGATAAGTTGCACCTGCATTCTTCAGGTCGAAGGGCATCACTGTGTAGCAATACACCCCCAGTGGTGTTCTGAATGCGGTATGCTTTTCGTCTTCGGGATACATCTTGATTTGATTGTATCCGGAGAACCCGTTCATGAAAGACATTCTTTCATATCCGCAGGTGTTGTCAATCATGACATCGGTGATGGGAAGTGAAAACTCATCTTTTGGACAAGCTGCGTTAAGGTCGCGAAAGTCGATGCATATACGGACCTTACCGTTTTTCTTGGGCACTGGAACAATGTTGGTTGCCCAGTCCGGGTATTGTTCCTCTCTGATAAAGCCTGAGTCTATAAGCTTTTTCACTTCAGACTCAATTGCTTCCATGATCTCTGGACGAAACCGGCGTTGTTGCTGTTAGACCCTAGAGGGGGGGTGATTAGGGTCTTATGCTAATCTAATCCGATTAAATGCTAATTAAAACTATTTAACAAATATATTCTTGCAAGATGATATATAAATACTTATGAGCAAGAATATGCAATATACACAAAGTGATATATCCTAACAAAGAGATATACAATAAGATATGTGCAAGGATATGCAAACTAACACAAGGGTAAACATTAACTACAAGTGTGATAGGGCAAGATGATCAACAAGCAATACACAATGGCGATGTAAGATATGAACATGAAAAACAAGTGCGCCAATGCAATCACAAACAAAGCGATATGTTTACGAGGTTCGGTCCCCACGACCTACGTCCCCGCTCCTCACCTCGAGGAGATCTCCACTATCACAACCGGGTTTTCTACGTTCACCCGAACAACGTTTACACCTCACAATACAATCACTATGCAATCACACCTCACACACTAAGTGTTGGTCCTAGCCCGTGTCCTCCTCCTCAAGTGCTCGGTTATAACCTCTCCCTAGGCACGTCAACCGACGCCACTCCTCTTGGATTCGACCCCGTCTCTCACCACACACTTCTCTCGGTGTACAAGTGTATTACAAGTGAATCTCTCAATAAGAACAATATAAATATAATGATTGTTCTCTAAACAAAGTGAGAACTCAATTAAGCACAACTCTTAGTCACAAACCCACAACCCCAAATTATACTATGAATATAAATACAATAAGCTTAATAGGTTGTGTGTGAACAAAGAGATAAAGCAATATAAACTCAATATAAAATCTAGCTTATGAAATTAAGAACAAACTTATAAAATGCTAGAATTAAGTTTAAGGAAACTTCTCTATAGATGACAAGAGAGAGGGAGAAGAGTGAATGCTCAAACGCCAAGGATGATCTCCACTTGCTCTTGTGAAATTGATTCATAAAACCGAAAACACTCAAATGCTTAAAAGCTTATAAACACACTTTAAACAAACTTAAACCCTTGTTAAAACTTTCTTAAACTTGTTTTAAAACTCTCTTGATTAGCTTGACAAGACATCAGCAAAGGGGTATTTATACCCTCTAAAAACTCAGCTAAAAATCCCAAGTCAAAAGCCAAAACAGTCCTAAGGCAACGGTCAAAAAACTAGCCGTTAGAAGTAGAAAAATCACTCGTCGGTCGACCGGAAAATTCGTCGGTTGACCAAAATTTCATCGGTCGACCGGACCGGTCGACCGACAGCTCTCTGTCAGCCCAGTGAACTTTTGACCTCGGGTTCGGTCGACCGGTGCGGTCGACCGAAAACCGATATATGAGAATCTGAAAACTGTTTTGCTGATTTTAAAATGCTGTTTAAAAATATCAAACAAATTCCAAAAAATGTAAAACTTTGGGGAATGATTGTAGACATGATAATAAACATGCTACAACGATTGGTTTCGAAAAAGGATTTCCCAAATGAAAAATATCATTATTTTGCAAATATGTTCAAAAACGTGAAAACCTGGAAATTGATATTTTGATATTTTGACTCAAACAACATTTTAAAACCTTATGAAATATTGTTATAGACTTAGTAAAACATGTATAAATTAATATTGAAGTCTATAAACTAATAAGACAATATTTTCACAAAATTGCATATTTTATGCAATGTTATCAAAAACACAATAGAGTATGAAACATATGAATATATATATGAATGTAAATTTGTTTCATATCTATATTGCTAAACCAAAACACAATAATAAATATGAAATGTGTAATCTCATATTTATGAACATGAAAACTCAAAACTATGTATGTATATATATATACTTATATATATACATGGAAACCGAAACATATATGTATATATGAAATTATATATATATACATGAAAAACCAATATAATGTGTGTGTGTAATATTGAGCTTAAAGTACTAACACACATAATATAAATCCTAAACTAAATTACCCAAGCTTGATCTTGATCTTCATTGAGCTCAACTTGGTACACGTTGCGGATGAAGCTAAACTTGGATCTTGAACTTGAATTGTATTGCTTCACTCCACATCTCCGCCATCCTCCTCTTGATATGATCGTGTAGGCTTAATCCATCCAACCTCCAACTACGTTGTTTGTCTACAATAAATACAAAAACACAAATACTAGACAAACAACATTAGAAGTAAATTGTTTGTTAAACATCATCAAAACAAGAAGGCCAACAGTTGTTGTTTAACGGGTTTGGCATCCGGATCAATGTTGAGACGATGCATGGCCACTTTTGGATCGAGACCCGGCATGTCTTCATAATTCCAAGCAAAGACATCTATATATTCTCGGATGAGAGATACAAGGTCCTCTTTTTCGGATGAAGATAAGTCTTCGGCTATGAAAATGGGCTTAGGGTCATGTTCATCCCCCATGTTAACCTGGACCACCTTATCTTCAGTGGGTGGTTCGCGTTGTTCAAACCGCATATCCCATAAGATGTTGAGGCGTTTGATCCAGGGATCATTGGCCGATTCGATTAACCCTTCATCACCCCCTGCATCTTCATCTGGACTGCTAGTCAAAACCATATTCACAGTCAGATTTTTAAAGAAAGGTCCGACACTAACGTCGGAGTCGTACGAGGATGTTCCGGATGAGTGGTTTTGTCGCAGATAGTTACTTATTTCATTCTCTGAGACAGCGGGAAGTGTGACAAATCCTAAGCCTCTCCTGGTTTTTTGATAATAATCTGGGGGTTTCCCTTCAGGGGTTAGGGACATTCGAATTGGTGTTCGCCTTCCCTTCCAGAAGTTTAGACCCTGTTTTCTGTCAAAGTGATACCCCAGTTGTTTCATTAGCCGGAGGGAGTTGGGTTCGTGATAATGGAATTGAGGAACTCCATCATCTTCCTCCGAACTTCCTCGTCTGAGCTGTTCAGGTTTGACTTTACCAAAACAGATCGGCTTCTGCCCTTTCCTTTTGGATGGGACTTTGAAGAAAGCCTTTTGTGCATCTTCTATTTCTTCATCTGAAACGAAGGATGACTCGATTGGCAATGTGAGTGATGCCTCTGCGCACAGTACGTGCTATGGGTTGGTACCTGCATTAGGATCATTCTCTATTTGTTCATTTTTAGAGGACACGTCAGACAAGTACGCTAAAATAAAATCTTCATTAATGCACCATTCACCCCCACTCGGTACATTATTATCACTCTCACTCGGACCCATTACATCAAAGTTTAACTCTCATGGACAATCCTCTTCAGGATCTGGTTCGATATCAGCTTCATTGCCACTATCCCCATCTTCTTTCTCCTGGGATTCGAAGTAAAAGACGGAGTCGGTATGAAAGTTTTCAACTCCTCTGAAAGGATACTTCTCCGCAATCAGGGTTCGAACCTCTCCTTCATCATTGGCATATTTCATGACCTGATGTAGAGTAGATGGGACAATACGGTTTGCATGTATCCATGGTCGTCCTAACAAAAGATTGTAGGACGTGTCCGCATCTATTATGTAACAAGTCACCTCAGACTTGAGGTCTCCAATTTGACACCTGAGTTTGATCTTCCCTAGGGGCCGAGTGCTGTTTGCGTTGAACCCGAAGATGGTTGTCTGGGTGGTGTTCAGCCGATGTATAGGGATTCCTAAGACCTGCATGACCCTGTAAGGAATGATGCTGAGCGCTGAGCCCGGGTCAACTTGTACACGGCTAATTTACGACGACCCAATGTACCCTGTGTAGTACAGAGGTCTGTCGTGTTTATGTTTAACCTGCATATCTTCTTGAGTAAAAGATATGCAAGGTAAGCT
>BQKN01017782.1:0-16001 GCA_022839385.1 Asparagus kiusianus | reverse complement strand
GGCGAATTCGTTCACTTAATCCGCCGCGGTAATTTTTACCGTCTACAAGACCCCCTTCAAAGTTTTCAGACCAAAACCGACTTACGTGTGGTCTGGAAGACTTTGAATAAAGACGTTTCGGACCAGGTGCATTAGGATTTTTAGCAAACTCTCAGCTGTCAACGGGTTTGATCTGCCTTTACCGATTACCGTTTGAATCGGGCTAGCCATACTATTCCCCTCAGTATGATAAGTTATCGAGTAGTTTCTCTTAGGCTTAGTGCTAAGATTTCTACTCTGACCCTTAGTCGCCTGGGGCGCGGGTGTAAACGAAATCACTTTGCCAGTTTCTAGATTTTGGGCAAATCGCCCTTTTCTTCAAAGGTGTGTGAGTCGCGCGGGCGAAATTAGGACTCGTTGGCGAAATTTTGAAAGATTTGCGGATTTTATTCAAGTTTTCGCCGTTGAGACCCTTTCTTTGGGCGAAATTAGGCCTAATGTGGGTAGGCCATGTGTTCACCTGCGGGTTTCGTGTCTTTCCAACTAAGGCGGTGTGGCCTTGTCACGATTTGACAACTCGACTCTGCTCAACGCGCCTTGTCTTGATCGTGGCCGTGGTTTTCGAATTCAACCGTTGGATGCAACCGTCGATGAGGGTGATCTGGGCCGTCGAATTTGATCGTGGCCACGTTTTCCCGTTCGAGGGCAGTCGTGACCACGTGGGCAATCTTCCTCTTTTTTAAAACCGCTGTTTTCCTCCTTTGGGATCCACCGTGCTCTTGAATCTTGAAAGAAACTTCTAAGATGAGAATTCCCGCCCCATCTTTCAATGGCTCCAAAAACTAGGAAGCGCAAAGTGAGAGGTGCAGGCCCTGGAGGTTACTCCGATCGTCTCTCCGCCGGCATGCCCGCCAGTGCCCCGGAGTCGCGCTCAGGTACGTCGATAAGTTTGTTGGCTGACCCCGTGTAGGTCCTAGATGTCGGAGTTGGGGAGATGAGCGTTGCTCACTGTCCTGGAATCCCGCCGCTTTTCGGCAGTTTCCCCCAATTTGGGGCAAAGTTAGCCCTATCTACCCTTAGGGGGGAGGGAGGCGACCTTTCTTTTTGATAGGCGATTCCGTCTGTCTCTGTTTGATGGGCGATTTTGCCCTTTTGGCGGATTTTGTCTTAATCGATTTCTCCTTTCTTACAGCGACTTTTTCCGATGAGGCCTTCCCGGAGGGTGTGGCCATTGGCCATGCCGGTGGTACGAACTACATGGCACCCCCGAGATTTCCCTCCTTGGCTCCATTACCCGTTTTCGCCGCCGACAAGCCGGACGGCTTGATAAAGAGGGTCACGGATGGTCACCACCTGACGCTGTGCGAGTTGACGACCGACGCGGTATTGACGGATGATGCCAGGGCAGAGCTGCCGAAACCTCAATTCTTGTTCGGCGACGCCACGACCGACCCCTCTGCCTTGTTGCTCAAGGAGAGCATGTGGTTCCACATGGTAGAAGGGACTCACTACTACCTCCCCAGTATGTCGAGGGGGTTCTCGATCGTTGAGCTGCGATCCCTCGCGGTTCCTCGGACGATGAACTGGGAGCTGACCCCCACTCAAGACGGGGTCACCTGTGGCATTTTCACGGGCTCTACCGCTGGATATGGAGTGGATGGCTCATGTAAGCGCGTGACGGGTCTGCGTCCTGGCTTAATGTCCGCTGAACTGCCCGTGGGGGAGTCGATATCGGCGGCGGAGACCTTTCGTCATCGTTTCTTTCGAGTCGGAGGGAGTTTTCCACCAAAGGATTTCAGAGCTCCGGGGTGGGTCTATTCTGCACCCGGCAGTGACACTTGGTGGTCCAAGATCACTGACCGTGTTCTGGCTGAGAACGCCGATCTCAAGAACACGGAGTTGTACGCGGCCATCGAAGCCATGCGGCACGGCTTGCGGATCAACGCTTCTCAGTTCCACAGCATTCTGGAGCTGTATTGTGCGGAAAGCAGCACATTCTTCACCCCCAACAGTGAACTTGGCATCACCTCTCATGAGATGCATGACGTGTCGGGTCTGCCCCTGGGAGACTTTCCTTACGAGGAGTACGTCCCCGATCAAGCTGAGATCGATCAGCTGTTAAGCCATTCGCCCTCGGCGGTCGAGACTTTGTGGGAGCTACTCTGCCACTACCACATCTGCCTCAGCACCTTGGGGACAGCAGATCATAAAGGGAAGAAGAAGGGGATCAGCCATAAGAACTGGGCTGATTATCTGTTCCCGGGGAACGACGTCAAGGGGCAGCCTGCCCTCCCATTAGGCGCATGCGACCAGTCCGAAGTGGAGGCGAGGATAGCCGCAGAAGGGGGCACCGTGACTCTCGATCGTGACGATGGCGGATTTAAATCTGGTACGGTCCTTCACTCGTTCCATCATCAGGCGGAGTCACCAATCTCTGGGAAGGCGCTGCTTGCGGGGTACCTCATGTTATGGTTGAAGAGGTGCGTAATCCCCACTCACTCCTTCGAGGCTCTTCCCGTTGAGGTCGTGTACCCGGCGGTTTGCTTAGCTCACGGGAAGTCTTATTCCCTGGTATCGGCGATGATAGCGTGTATCCATCGGGGGCTCCGCACCCTGACGGCTCAGTTCTGCCGCGTGTCGACTGTTGATGAGGGAGAAGGAGAGGTCATCAGGACTCCCAACCCCAGGGTGGGGCTGCCGTATACCTATCTGATGGCGTGGTTCGTATACCACTATGAGTGCTTGATGAGTGCTCCAACGGCGCTCCAAGGTGATAAGTTTGTCCCGTTCGTCCAGCGCTTGGAGAAGTGCTCCTGGAAGTGCAAGGACATCCCTGATGCAAGGAAGATGCTCTCCCACTTTGGGAATTACAACTTTCGCCGTTCCTTCCCCTATTTCAGCGGGGGCGGATACGGAGAATCTCTCAGGGATGCGCCGACGGCGGACCACTACACAACCCTCCCTCGCGGCGCCTTTCGCTGGTTGGTAAGCATTCGGCCAGGGTATCACGTTCTGAGAACGGGCTCGTCGTGCTATCTCGAGCCGTACATCCCCTGCAGGTTCGCCCGCCAGTTTGGGTATGACCAATTGTACGTGGGCAACGTCAATCCCCAACTACGGTTTGAAGGAGGGCTGGTGGATGGAGCTCGCGGATGGTTCTGGACTCACGCTGGCGGCACCGATGCTCGCTTTGAGTTACCCTCAAAGGATCGCGATTTGCACCATACGTTCTCGTATTGCCGGTGGTATCGGGGCGCCAGCGCCGATCCTACCGACTTCCGGTTCCAGAGTTCGTGCCTGGCGGGGCACAGACGTCACCCAAGAGGAGCTCCTCGACCTTCGAGGCGAAGGGGCCGTGCAACGGCTAGGGAGCTGTTCATGGAGGACCCTGCAGGAGATTCTGAGGGTGAGGGTGTGGGTCTAGACGAACCCGAAGCACCCGAAACACGAGCTCCTCCTCCCAGTCTTCCTTTAGATTCCCAAGGCGAGCGGAGGGAGCCCGTTGAGTTGACCCGGGTGAGTGAGCGTCTGGAGCAAGCCCGAAGTGCGATTGCTGGGCGTATAGGGGCACCTCTCCTATCTCCGAGTAGTTCACTGCTCTCGAAACGGCAGCGAGAAGCGGCGGAGAGCTCTAGAGTGGAAGTGGCCAAGAGGGCCCGTGGCGAGGAGACTACGGTGACCACTGGAGCGGCGGCTGGTCGGGCAGGTACTGTCTCTGGGGCGAAAATTGCTCAATCTGCTCCTTCTGCTGCGCCGCAGGTGGCTCCGGCGATTTCGAAGGATACGCTTCCTTCATCGGGTGTGGAGCCACAGGCGGGGGTCTCAACGACCCCTGCACCTGTACCGAGAGGTAATCTTTCGATACGATGTCCTCGTGTACGAAGTTAGATTCGTATTTTCTGACTGTTCATATCAAATTCGTGCAGTTGAGCAAGTGATCCCTATCCCTTCTGATGAAGAGGAGGGGAGTGGAGATGAAAGAGAACCAGGGGGTTCAGGTAAGCATGAGTTTCATTGTTGTCGACCCTTTTAGGCCAAGGGGATACTAATTGTTATCATTTTCTTTGTATCCGCAGTTGGCCCCTCCCATGAAAGTGCTGGCAAGGAGGATCCTCCCTCTTGGGAGGGTCCTTCTGGCGAATCTGAGACGGATGACAACGCCTCCATTCACGAGGCGCTATCAAGTGGGGAGGAGGTGGCGGTTCCTGCGAATCGACAAGGGGGAATCCCCACTTACGAGGGGACACCGGTCGGGGGTGAGCGCTCAGCGCGAGAGTCTCCTGCTCAAGGGGGAACTCCCGTTGGACTAACGGTCAGCTCCTTACCTGTGGTGACTTGCGACTCCGCCACTGCCATTCTGGCGGCGCCAGCGATTGTTCCGGCTCCGGCAGCGCCAGTCGCCACTTCTGCGATCGTGACCACCGGTGCTCCGATCGTGGCTTCATCCTCTGTCGAAGATGTCGCTCTCTCTCCTATGGAATGCTGGCGAAAGAGGCAGGTGGAGCGAGCTGTGGCCAATTTCGAAGACACTCTGGCTCACTACACTCGGCAGGTCTTGGAGGGGAATTGTCCCTTCGAAGAATTCAAGGAAGTTCTTGAGGACGACGCGTCCTTCTTGCGTAAGAGGCTTGGCATCACCGCGGCGAGACCCTACTTTCAGCGCCTGAACGCAGTGGAGGTGGCGGTTCAGCAGCTGCTCACTCTTCGTGCGGAGAGTTCCAACCTCTTTGATCTCGCCTCTCACGAAGTTCGAGTAACCCTGGCAGATCGGGATCGCCGCCTGAACGAGAATCTAACGCTGGAGTTAAAGTTGTCAGCGGAGCTGGAGCGGGCCCAGGCCGAGGATGCGCGGGTGGCTCGCGAGCAAGAGACGGTTGATAGCCGGTTCTCCCGACTTTCCTTTGAAGTGGAGAGGCTGAAACGGGTCATAGCTGACGCGCAGGCTTCTCTGGCTGTTCAAGGGGAGGCCCTTGATCAGGTGGCAAAGGAGTTGGAGGGCGTTGAGTCCCGTCGGCAGTTGACTACTGACTCGGTTGGGGAGAAGGCTCGAGCCCTCAAGGAAGTCCAGGTGGCCATTCAAGACTTGGTCTCGTGCACTAAGGAAGAGATTCGCCGAGAGGTCTTACGGAGGCTTGAACTCCGTCATGCTGCAAAAGTTCGCGAGGCGGAACGGCAGTTGAAATCCTTGTAATTCGCCTTTTAATTTTTTCGTTGTAATAGGACTCCTTTTCCTTGAATGAAATCACCCTTTTGTTTCTGGCGATTATGGCTTGTGTGCATACTATATTTAGTATAGACTAATTGATGTCAATGTTTGAGGGAAATTTCCCTTGGCGGATTCCAGCTACAGACCCGTTTCGCCTGTAGGCGAATCTTGCAAATTGATGAATTCGCAGTTGCTCCGTTAACGGCGATTCTAGATACAGGTGGACTCTGTTTTTAGCTGGTCGTGTGTCTGCCCACGTGCATGTCAGTTACGGAGGCGTGGGTGCGCCGTCTTGCCTTAATTGCAGCAGTGCGATGGGTCTCTTCGTCCTCCACGCCCGATCTGGGCCGTTGATTAGAGATCATGCTCCGAAACTGCCGAATCTCAATCATTCATATAGGATGCGGGATATTCGGCTTCTCCCTCAACTGTTCGGGACTGAAGGGTCCAATCGAACTGCATATAACCGTCTAGGGTCGGGGTATTTTAGTACCTTTTCCCTTCGTCAAGAAAAGCCAAGGCTTTCTCATCGTTCCTCTCAGAAGAGATCCTGATCACCTTGTGTCTCCCAGATGGCACCGAAGACGAAGAGGGTTACTTCCAAGAGGAGGAAGGATGCGTCTCCCTCGGGTGCGGTCAGGACGGCCGCTGCCGAAGGTACGTTCCTAGTTCAAACCCTGTTTAGACATGGATAGGTATCTCTTGCTTAGATCCCCCCTCCATGCCCTCACTGTGCTTCTCAGCCCACGATGATGCACCGCTTCCTGAGGAGCATGGGGCGGAACCTATCTTGATATCCGATGATGAGCCCGAGAGCCCGGAGGCTCCTCCTGTCCAAGGTTCCGCTCCGCAACCAGGAATGGAACCTTGTCTCGAGGTCCCCCCAATTGCGGCGCTCGCCCCTGGTCAACAACCAACTCCCCCTGGCTCCTTGTCTTGGCAGGCCCGCGTCGAGGAGTTCGAGAACGCCGTGAGACAGGTAATTTCTCTTGTCGATCTCGGCTTGGGTAGTTTTGCCAGTTTCAAGCAATCTCTCCTGGACCGTGCGGTAGACATTCGACGATCCGGCGAAAATCGGCTTTTCACCCGTTGTATGCGAGAACTTCGTCTTCTGGAGTCGCGTATGACAGGGCTAGAGGCATTGCTGCGGGAGGACCCGGACATGGAGTCTTGTTTGGCTCATCTCCGACGTCTGGAGGCCCAGGAACAGGAGGTCCGCTCCAAAGAAATTGCTGACTCGGAATCCATCACCAATTTCTGGGCGAGCCAACAACAACAGTTGGGGGATCAAGTCGTTGACCTCAATCGCACCATGGCTCGTCTGAGAGCCGAATTGAGGCAGGCGGAGACGAGTTGGAAGGGGCTCCAATCCGATGTTGTCAAGGTCAGCAAGAAAGCTGAGGAGGAAACTCAACGTCTTCAAGCCTTGCGTGAGAAGGATGCCGCCGCCAGATCGAGCTTGGAGGATCGCATCAGGAAGGCGGCCGAGGACAAGGCTCGTGAGGACCACGCAAGGAAGGTGGCCTTGGTCAAAGAGGAGATCTCCACTTTCAGTGTGTTTGATTGAAATTTTCGTTATGTATTCATGCTTAAGACACTCTGTTTATTTGTCTCGCTTTTGAAACTATGCCATGACTCGTGAAGTCATGACTTTGTTTAGATGTATTATCTTAAACACTGGGTGCATGTTTCGCTTCTTTGAACATAGTATTATGACTTTCGCGATTTGCAAAAACATAACTTTGTTCAAATGTACTGTTTAGAAGCATTTGACGCAGTTTGTGTTCTTCCCCATCGTGTTCCTTTTGGATATAACCCCTTTAATATTTCCCTGGCATGGCCATCAGTGATCTCAGGCTGCCTCCCTTGGGCGCAGACTCTGCTTGAGTATGGCTCTTCCTCAAGGATGACGAATTCGTTGGGAACGACGCACCAAACCGTCAGCGAGTTTGCTGTGAGGCAAATTTCGACTGCTGGCGAATCTGAATCATAGGCGAACCTCCAATGTTGGCGAGTTCGTACTACAGGCGAAATTCGGATGGTGGCGAGTTTGTCTAATCCGTCGAAGATCCAATCTGAAGGCGAAACTCGAGCCACGTGTCGGTTGGTGGACCCAAGTGCTTGCCAACCAAGACTCTTCAGGCGCATTAATGCTCATTTATTGGTGAAGCGACTGAACGTTCCGCCTCTCGCTCAATCCGATCGGTCGGTTTGGTGTCTCGAGAGTAGCCTTTATTGGCGTTGAGTTCGAAGCGTCGCAGGGCGCTCGGGCTGCTTGATGACTTGGGGCGATGAATCTCAGCCGTTGGATTTTTTTGAATATATTTTCGCACCCGCCCTCCTCTAGCAGAGTTCTGGCTGCCTCGAGCGAAATTTGCTAGAAAAGAAAAGAAAACCTCTCTCCTTCATGGCCTCCTCTTCCGATCATAGTGATGCCGAAGGTGTCGGCTCCTCCGCCACCGTCGTGAACGTTGGCGTGCCATCTGTTGCCCCGGTGAGTCCGGTCCAGGAATACCCTATTCCGGACCCTGTGGCTCACCCCGCTTTCGTGCCGCTCAAAGAGTTAGTGGATCTGGTGCACGGGTGCGCCCTCTCTGTCAGCATGGACGGTGAGCGATACTACGATTCGCTCCCCCTTGTAGAGAGGCGTCTGGAGGCGGTCCGCCGTGCGGGCGATGACTCGCTCACACAGCGATGTGAGCGAGAGCTTGAGCTCGTGGAGGGGTGGATGTACCGCCTCGAGGAGCTGGCTCATGGAGATCTTTCCAACGAGTCATCGCCTCCCCCACTGCACTTCCTGCTAGGGCGCAGTGAGCAGGCGAAGCGTATCCAGGCGAAGGAGGCCGAGCTCAGGCGCCTGAGAAAGCGGCACCAAACGGTAACGGACCGGATGGACGCTTACTTGGACCGGGCTTTCCACGAGGACGCCGGCACTCTTCGTGGCGAAGCGAAGCTGCAGGAGTGTTCGCGCGAGTTGGGGAGGCTCGGCGAGGCCGCGCGGGAGGCGGAAAGGGCGCTGCAGCTTCTCCGCCAGGAGGAGGAGGATAGCAAGGCGGCCCTGGCCAGGCGGCAGCAGGAGCGGAAGGAGAAGGCGAGGACCCGTCGTGCGGCGGAGCGGGCTGCGCTCAAAGCCAAGATCGGCTCCTTCAGCCTTCTGAAATTCCTGTAATGCTTGCGCCGTTTAGGTCTTCCCCCCTCTTTTTTTGTTGTTGTTTTGTCAACTCAGTCGGTGCCCCAAGCACCACAACTTGAAAAACTTATGCTTGTAAACTTTGGCCCGTAATGGCCTTAAGCCTTTGCTTATTGTTGTTTCGTATGCATAGTTTCCTTTTCTTTTTGTTTGTGTTGTTCTGGTATTTGAGTTGAACTTGGTGAACTTCTGACTATTCTGTTCTGAACTTAGTCATTTCGGACTCTTGTTCTGCTCTCGGTTGCTCATAGCGTGGGATCGGGTTGATTCCGATTTCCGCGTTGTAGCTCCAGTGGGATCGAGAGAGTAACGCTCGGCTTGCAGTAGAGAACAGTCGTTCGCTGCTGCGGTCGACTGAAGGACTCAACTTCAACTTGCCATTCGGCAAGCTGTCGCTCGAGGAATTGGCAGAGTTGTCGTCTGCCGAACTGCTCTTGACAGTCGTCGTCGTCTGCATAGGTGGCGACAGATAACAATCGACTCGTCAGGGATGTATGAATATGACGTTTGATCGTTGTAGAGGCCCTCGCGTGGTAGGCCGCTACCCATCAGTTATCCTAAGGGAATGTTAGGATAGCTGGAATAGGCCAAATAGTTCAGGGACGCAGGAGTGTGACTATTTGACAGAAGTAATAACACGTCGCGTGGTAGGCTATTACTTAGACTATGTTATTCGCTGGAATAACGGCGCCAACCATCAGAGGTGATCATTAACCTGATGGGGGTTTTGTCACGATGGGAGTGACTGTGGGGAACTTACCACTCTTATGGAGGGGATTGGTAAGTAGATCGTGTCAGAGGTTTAATGTTAACGTGACAGGGAATGTCGTGATTGGAACGACTTTGAGGACCCACCATCCTTTGGAAGAGGATTGGAGAGTTGATTTTTGTCAGAGGTTTAATGTTAACATGACAGGGAATGTCGTGATCGGAACGACTTTGGGGACCCACCATCCTTTGGAAGAGGATTGGAGAGTAGATTTTGTCAGAGTTTTAATGTTAACATGACAGGGAATGTCGTGATTGGAACGACTTTGGGGATTCGCCATCTCGTTGGAGAGGATAGGCGAAATGAATGGATTTGTCGTGGTATGAACGACTTTAGTGGATCCGCCATCTCATTGGAGAAGATAGGCGAATTGGGTTGGTTCGTCGTGATATGAACGACTTTAGTGGATCCGCCATCTCATTGGAGAAGATAGGCGAATTGGGTTCTGCCAGAGGCTTTCGCCAGAGAGGGTAGAGTAGGGATAGTTTAACCTCATATACTAGTTGGAGGGTTTGAGGACCAGTTTATACTCATGTACTCGTGGGAGTTTGTGAAGAAGAACTAAGGGTAGTACTTCTTCAAGTATTTGCCGTTGATAGGCATCATGATCTTGTCGCCGTTTGGCTTGACGAGGCGATAGGCGCCATTCGAATAGACTGTTTCTATTACGAATGGTCCTTCCCATTTGGACTGGAATTTACCTTTCTTCTTGGAGGTGAGAATCATTGGTCGGCGAACAGCTAACACCAGCTCTCCTTCCTTGAAGGCTCGGCGCTTGACTTTCTTGTCGAAAGCCTTAGCCATCCGCGCTTGGTAGAACTCAATGTGCTGTTGAGCTTCTAACCGTTTGCCGTCCAACGCCTCGAGCTCGGCGAGTCGTTGTCGGTGGTTGTCCTCCACCGTCATTCCCGTCGCCAGGGCGACGCGGAGGGAAGGTATCTGAATCTCTAATGGCAATACGGCCTCGCAGCCGTATACCAAAGAATAAGGCGTGTGGCCAGTCGGTGTGCGAACCGTTGTGCGATACGCCCACAAGCTTTCGCCAAGCTTCTCGTTCCAGTCGCGTTTGCTGGTTGAGGTCAACTTGGTCAAAATCTTGATGATCGTTTTGTTGAAGGCTTCGGCCAAGCCATTTGCTGATGGGTTGTAGGCCGTGGAAGAGAGGTTCTGCACTCGGAACTTGTCACAGAATCTGGTGAATGCATGGCTGACAAACTGGGTACCGTTGTCATGAATGATACGTCGTGGCACGCCATACCGGTAAATGACGTGGTGTTTGATGAACTTAATCACGTCGTTGGTCTTGACTTCTCTCAAGGGGACCGCTTCAGCCCATTTAGAGAAGTAGTCGGTGATCGCGAGAATGAAGCGATGACCTCTCGCCGATGGCGGGGATATTGGTCCGACTATGTCCATCCCCCACGCCTCGAAAGGCCACGAAGCCTTTGTTGGGTGTAGGTCTTCAGGCGGCTGATGCATGTAGTTGGCGTGAATCTGGCACTCGTGGCAGCGCTTTGCGTAGGTGACGGCGTCTTGAACCATCCCAGGCCAGAAGTAGCCTGTCCTTCGTAGGCGATCCCAAAGTTTGGGTTCGGGCTGGTGAGCTCCGCCGATGCCGTCGTGGGCCTCGCGTAGAGCCTCTTGTGCTTCTGCTTTCGAGAGACATCGAAGCAACAAACCGTCGTATGACCTTCGATACAACGTCTTGGTGGTCGAGTCGTAGTAGAATCTCGTAGCACGTCTCCGGACTGACTCTCGCTCCTTTGCATCCTCGGGCAATACGCCGTAAAGGACGTAATCGATGATAGGGAGGCGCCAGTCCTCAGCACTGGGCTGACCTGAGACTTGATGGGTGGCGTTTACTTCCGGGGCGTCTTTCAGCCGAAAGAGCTTCTTGCTCGCCACTGTGACCGATTGGATCGTTCCGAATGGTTGAGCCAAGTTGGCCGCCAAAGAAGCCAAGGCGTCCGCATGTGTGTTCTTGGAACGTAGCACATGCTCAATGTGGAAACTCTCAAATGATTTCACTAGCCGGGTGGCTGCCTTGTGGAGTGGGATCAGGTCTTCATTTCTGATCTCATATTCGCCTGTCATCTGCTTGACGATGAGCTGGGAATCGCCGTAAGCTTGGAGATGCTTTATTCCTAGCTCTTTGGCCAACTCGAGTCCGATGAGTAATGCATTATATTCGGCCACGTTGTTGGTACATGGCTCTGTCAAAGAGAAGGCCCGGGGCAGTATGTGGTTGTGCGGAGAAGTGATGACTACCCCCACTCCAGCAACAATAGAGCCATCCGGGGCCGTGCGAGACGCGCCGTCGAAGAACATCTGCCACACATCTGGCAACGAAGTTATGTTGACTTCAAGTGGTTCGTCTGGCAAGTCTTCAAATAAGTCGGTTTTTGATGCCAGTGGGTGACTGGCCATGAGATCGCATATGGCTTGTCCTTTGACTGACTTCTGTGGCATGAAGTGAATGTCGTACTGGGAGAGCAGAAGTGCCCATCTAGCTAAACGCCAATTTAATGCCGCAGGTTGTGTCATAAAGACTCGAATGGGATTCATTCGTGAGATGACGTGGATTGTCTGGCCAACCAGGTAGTGTCGCATCTTTTGGATGGCGAACACCAAGGCCAAACATTCTTTTTCGACCATTGGGTACCGTTGTTCGGCGCCTTGCAGGGTCCTACTGAGGTAGTAGATTCCTTGCTCGTGGCCGGCGTCGTCGTTTTGTGCCAAGAGAGCACCCAGAGAGTGCTCCATGGCCCGAATATAGATGAGAAACGGTTTCCCTGAAATCGGCGCAGCGAGGACCGGCGGATTTGAAAGGTAAGCTTTGATGTCCTCAAAGGCCTGCTGGCAAGGCTCGTCCCACACGAAGGAGGTGCCCTTCTTCATGAGCTTAGAGAACGGTTGACACTTGCCCGAAAGATTTGAGATAAATCTTCGGATGTAGGCCAATCATCCCTGGAGACCCCTCAATTCTTTGAGGTTCCGGGGTGGTTGGAGCTCTTGGATAGCTCGCACCTTGTCTGGATCGATTCGGATCCCTTTCGTCGTGACGACGAAACCGAGGAACTTACCACTAGTCATCCCTAAGAATGATTTCGTGGGGTTCATCTTGAGCTGGTGAGCCCTCATGAGCTCGAACATCGTTCTCAAATCTTGAAGGTGGTCGCCGTGGCGGTGACTTTTCACGACGAGATCGTCCACATAGCATTCCACTGTCTTTCGCAGATGCTCTCGAAAGATCATGCTCATGGCGCGTTGATAGGTTGCGCCGGCATTCTTGAGTCCAAAGGGCATGACCGTGTAGCAGTACACCCCCATGGGAGTTCTGAATGAGGTGTGTTTTTCGTCCTCGGGGTGCATTTTGATTTGATTGTACCCCGAGAAACCGTCCATGAAGGACATCCTCTCGAATCCGCACGTGTTGTCAATGATGACATCCGTGATGGGCAGGGGAAATTCGTCCTTTGGGCACGCAGAGTTGAGGTCTCTGAAATCGATGCAGATGCGGATCTTACCGTTTTTCTTCAGCACTGGAACAATGTTAGCCACCCAGTCGGGGTGTTGTTCCTCTCTGATGAAGCCGGATTCGATGAGCTTCTTTACTTCAGCCTCGATCGCCTCCATGATCTGGGGGCGAAACCGCCTTTGCTGCTGCTTGACTGGTTTGGCGTCTGGGCTGATGTTGAGGCGATGTGTGGCGACCCGCGGATCCAAACCAGGCATGTCCACGTAATTCCATGCGAAGACGTCGATGTATTCCCGTATGAGGGTGATGAGATCCTCCTTTTCTCGAGGAGGCAGGCTACCACTGATGAATATGGGCTTGGGACTTTCGTCAGTGCCCATGTTCACTTGGAGGATTTCGTCCTCAGTGGGCGGTTCTCGTTGCTCGAAGCGGCTACTCCACTGGGCGTTAACATGGCGATCCCATGTCTCATCATATAGCGGGAGTTGTTCATCTGTCGCCATCTCGGCAGGGTCCATTGTAGCCATGTTGATCGTGAGGCCATCGAATAGGTCCCTCACGCTGACATCTGAGTCCCACGCCGAGGTTTCTGACGACTGATCTCCTGAACATGCATAGTCGGAATCTTCGTTGACGTGGAAGCACAAGTCGGACGAAGAGGAGGAGTAGCCTAAGCCTCTCCTAGTCCGGTTAAAATAATTCGAGGGTTTCCCCTTAGGTACGTGAGCAGGCCGGATGACCGTCCTGCGTCCTCGGCCGTAATTGAGGCCTTCTAGACGAGTGAGGTCGTACCCCATGTCGCTCATCATGCGTCTCGCAATTCGACTGTATTGCAAAAACTGGGGTGCTGGGTCTTCGTCTTCGGACTCGTCCCAGAGCGTGCGCGAGGGCTGATCGATCCGGCCAAAAATAATGTCTTTTCGATATTTATTTCGGGCTGGCACAACAAATACGGCTTGCGACGAATCAATCAGCGGTCCCCTCGCGGCGTACGACGAGCAGACCGGCATGTGCAGGGAAGGATCTCGGTAGAGTTCCGACCATAGGCCGTTGGGTTCATCGTCCTCAGACGTAGAACAAGACGACACATACGCAAAGTTGGATTTTTCATTGACGACAATCTTTCCCGCTTGAACAGCGTTGGTTACATGATGACTCTCGTAACCAATTACAATTGACTCGAAATCGTTTAAGATTAGATTGTCACCGTACTCAGGCTCGCTGTCCGCTTCGTTGCCGCTTTCCGGCTCCTCAATCGGCGGTTCGACGGGGTCTTGATACAGCAGAGAGTCGGTGAAATAGTTTTTGACGCCTTTGAAGGGTTGTCTGTCGGCCACCACCGTCTTCACGCGCTCGTAGTCGTCCACGTACTTCAAACATTGGTGCAGAGTGGATGGGACTATTCGATTGCCATGGATCCACGGGCGTCCTAGGAGCATGTTGTAGGAAGGCTCGGCATCGATGACATAGCAGGTCACCTCTGTCTTCATGTCGCCTATGCAGCATTTCAGGCGGATTTTGCCCAGCGGCCGCGTCCCTGTGGTGTTAAAGCCAAAGATGGTTGTGGTGGTTGAGGACAGACGCTTCGGCGGTATCCCCAAATGCTTGATCAATTTCAGAGGCACGATGCTCAGTGCGGAGCCCGGGTCGACTTGGATCCGATCCACTCTCGCCGACCCGACATAACCCGTGAAGTACAGTGGTCGATCGTGAGTCGTACTCTTGATGAGCATATCTTCAGGAGTGAAGGTGATGCACGGGACCCGTCTATCCGAGACCTGGCAACAATTTGCACATTCTTGTTCCGCCTCCGTCTCTTTTAAGAAATGGGTTGAGAAAGCCTCTGAATCTGCCAACGCCTCCTGTAGGGCTTCGCGAGTGGACCTGGACAACCGGAGGAGGTCGTACATGGTGATTCGCGCCGGGATGCTTTTCAACTGTGCGAGCACATTGAACCGGAAAGGTTGGCGGCTTGAGCTGGGTGCATCTGGATTGGGAGGGGTTGTGGCGGTTGGCCTCGCGGGAGGTCTTACCGCGTTCTCTACCCTCGCGGGATATTCTTTGGTGAAATCTTTTCCCGCCCTCGTGGCGAAGATGTTGGCGTCCTCCTCAGAATCGGTCAGGGAGGCTACTACTATGTCATCTGTGTCTGGGGTTGCATAGATGACGTTACAGTGTTTTCTCTTGGGCTCCTTTGGAGACTTTGTAGTCCACTGTTCATCGTTGAGGAGGTCTGGGTGAACCCACATTATCTGCCCTGAGGGTAGAGTCTGTGGAACCAAGCCCTTCTCTCGCTGGTTGTGAGGATCGTCGTTGGTGATCTTCAGAATCGCTTTGGGGATAGGGACTACCCCCGCTGGAGCTTGGACCTCTGGGAGGTTTGTCCCGAAGCTAAGGGTGATCATGTTGGTGGTCACCTGCTTCTGGACCTTCTCCTTCTTCAAGACCCCCGCGTCGTAGAGAGCCTGGAGCTTGTCTTTGAGGACGTAGCATTTGGTCGTGTGGTGACCAAGGAACCGGTGATAAGCGCAGTAGGTTGGGTCACCAGTTTTGCCCGCCTCTTCAGGCTTCGTGGCCTCAGGCAGCTTGATTCGACCACTCTTGAGTAGAGTATCGAGCGTCGCTACCACCTGGTCCTCTTTGAAGTCATACTGCCGCGGGGGGCGTTGCTCAAATTGCCTAGGCTTCGGCCTCGGGGCAGTCTTTGGCGCTGGGGCAGAGTCGACTGCCATGATCTCCCTTCCCCTTGTTCGAGGGGGATTCTTTGGTGCAGTTGGTTCTGCAGCTCCTTTCTTGGGCTGAGGTTCTTCGGCCTCGAGCCTCTTGATCATGTTTTCTACTTGTTCGCCTTAACGAACAAGTTCTTTCCATGTCCGGGTCTCCACCGCGCCTATTTTGGATAGGATGTGGATCGACAGGTTGTTGCGACACATCTTAATCAACGTCGCCTCGGAAACTTGATCCCGACAGTGGACCGATCGGTTCCGGAATCTCTTCACGAAGTCATTGACCGACTCTGACTTTCGTTGTTTTTCTGCGAGGAGAGTGGCCATTGATACTTCGGTGTCGTCATCGAAGAAGCGGGCTAAAAAGAGCTTTTCGACGTCGGCCCATGCTTTGATGGTGCCGGGTTCCAGCTTGCGGAACCATTCAAAGGCCACCCCCTTGAGGGTGCCTATGAAGAGTCTCGTGAGAATGGCGTCGTTCCCCGTAAGGAATCCGGTTTGCGCCATGAAGTAATAGATGTGTTGCGAGGGCGAGCCCTTGCCGTCAAACTGCACCAAGCTGATCGGCTTGAACTTTGCTGGGTACGGGACCGTATCCCATTCAATAGGGTAGGGGCGGACCACCCCCAGCTTGTTCATGTTTTGCTGAAGCT
>BQKN01017781.1:0-11689 GCA_022839385.1 Asparagus kiusianus | reverse complement strand
CAGTCATATGTTTGGAGCAACCGCTATCCAAAATCCACCTATCTTTCTTGGGTACCTGAAATGATAAATATTTATAAATTTGGTACCCATGCTATGTTGGGTCCATAAAATTATCCTTTAGGAAACCAAACCCATGAAAAGTTTGATTTTCCTAAATAGTTAGTTGATAGACAAACATTTTTAATATAATCAGAAATATAAAAATTTTATGTAATGAAGTTAATTCTTTAGGCACCCAAATAGAAAAGAAATTTGACTTCTTTTTACATAAAACATCATTTCTATGTTCATGCAATTTAAAAGTAGGTTTTACAAAAATGGTTTTCTTAGATATATTTCTATTAATTTTAAAACCCAAACATTTTGTCTTTTGATATTATTTTTGAAAAGAAAGTATATTATTAAGAATTTCTTTACTTTTATTGAATTTACTAACATTCAAACATATATCATCATATTTTAATTTAATAAAAAAAATATCTTTATGTAAAATATTAATGTAAATTTTTAAATCATTGCATTCTGATTTTAGATAAACATTCTCATTAGATAAAACTTGTTTTTCTTTAAATAAGGAACAATTTTCTTCTTTCAATTTAATTACTTGAGAATTAGAATTTGTAGATGAATTAAAATCTGAAATTTCTTCAGTAATCTTTTATTTTCTCCTTTAAAAAAATTATGTGAAGCCTTTAATCTTAAAAAAGTTTTATATAATTCATTGAAAGCATCTAAAAGTTCTTTATTATTACTTACTTTATCTTGTGCCATAAAACACATATGAGCACTTTCCTTTTCTTCAATTTCTTCATCTGAAGATGAATCATCACTGTCATCCCAAGTAACCGCCATGGCTTTCCTTTTCTTTTTGTTTTTTATATTGTTGAAGTTGTTAAAATAATTTGATTTTTGCTTACTCTTCAACAATGGACAGTCTTTCTTTATATGTCCTGGTTTATTACACTTAAAACAAAGTAAGTTATTCGAAATTGAACTTTTTGATTTGAACTTACCTTGTTTTATGAATTTTTGAAATTTGCGTGCAAACATGCTCATTTCTTCTTCATCATCCGAATCTTCTTTATCCGAAGTAGTATTAAATGCAAGAACTTTCTTGTTCTTAGTTTCATCTTCATTCTTTTTATCTTTAATTTGAACTTCATAAGTCATGAGGTTGCCGATAAGGTTCTCAACCGTAAGAGTTGACAAATCATTTGCTTCTTCAATTGTGGTAACATTCTTTTCCCATTGTGGAGTAAGTGAACGGAGTATTTTTCTTACCATCTCTACTTGAGTGTATGTTTTACCAAGACCAATGAGAGAATTTCTGATATCGGTGAATCTTGTAAACATTTCTCTAATAGTCTCATTTTCCTTCATCTTAAACAATTCAAATCTGTATACAAGAACAGAAATTTTAGATTCTTTAACTTTATTTGTACCTTCATGAGTTACCTCGAGTGTGTGCCAAATATCGTAAGCAGATGTGGCAATTGACACCCTATTGAACTCATTCTTGCCAAGTGCACAGAATAATGCGTTCATTGCTTTAGAATCCAAATTTGCATTATTCCTTTGTGATGTAGTCCATTCTGTTAAAAGAGTTGTTGGCTTCTCATATTTCATTTCCACAATGTTCCAAAGGTCGTAGCTAATTGATTGAAGATAAATTTTTATCCGACACTCTAATAGTTGTAATTTAGTCCATGAAACATTGGTGGATGATTTGTAGAATGTCCTTCCTTGAATTTTGAGTTTGAGTTAGAAGTTGATGCCATTTCTTCAACCTTGCTCTGATACAAAATGTAGGATCTGAAATAGACACACTAGAACACTAGGGGGAGGGTGGTGGTGAATAGTATTCTTTTAAAATTTATACAAAGTAAATAATAAATTAGAATAAAGAATGACAACAATCTCAGAAAATCACAATCACAAACAAGAGATTTTATACTGGTTCCACCAATCCGGTGTACATCCAGTCCCCAAGCAAATCCCGCTTGAGATTTCCACTATAATTTTGAACCAAGTATAAAATTAAAACCAAACCTGACCAATTTGTAAGTCCCTATAATTTACAATACCAATTAACAACACCTTGCCAATTTCATACCAATCTCTAGATCAACATCTCTCAAACCGAGAGAACTTTCCTTGAATCAAACAACTCAATTTCTATAAGCCTTGATTTGTAGTGTTCTGAAGCAGTGGCTTAGGAATAATTCTTAGCTCTATAATATTAAGTAGTCGACTACTCTGTATCACAAAATGTCTGTAAATCAAAAATTGAAGCTGAGTAGTTGACTATAATCCTTAGTAGTCGACTATTCTGTAAAAACATATATTCTGTAATATAGATTTCAATGCTCATTAATCGACTATAGTTACTTGTAGTCGACTACTTTGTAAAACAGAAGTTTTGTAAATCAAAATTCAAAGCTGAGTAGTCGACTATAATCCTTAGTAGTCGACTACTCTGTAATTTTGCAGAAACTTATATTTTGGTCTTAGACTTCAGTAGTCGACTACTGTTCTAATTAGTCGACTACTAAGGGGTGAAGATATTATGTATGAAATATTTTAGACTTAATGATTAACTAAATACTCTAATGGTTAATATAGGGGCTTTCTCTTGTTAACCAACACACTAAGCCTGTGTTAGTATGTTTTAATCTCTATGTGTGTGTGTGTGAGTGATCAAGGCTTGTACAATATTTCTAAGTAAAGAAAAATGTAAAAAAATTACATTGATGTATATGTTATTTATCTTCTTTACTTCATAATGTCTTGAACTCATCTTGTACTTGTTCATATTTGATGTTAAAAGCTGCATTTAAATGTTAGTGCATTTGTATAACACACATAGTATAAATTGTTATCATCAAAATAATATCTTAGAGACATGATATTCAACAAGTCCAAGATGCCCGTCGTCCTATGCACAGCTATCCTAAAATTTACCTTTGTCTTCTTGCCAAGAACACAATGCTCATAGAATTCAATCTTCCCATTCTTGGCTCCCTTCAATAGCCCTTTCTTGCACTACGCCTGTATTGACTTTTCACCTGTGTGCTCTAATCTGTAGTGCCAAAGTCTGCTCACGTCCGTCTCTAAAACAACTGAAGCTACCTAGCTAATCTCGGTGCTCCCCTTTAGATAATAAAGATTCTTACCGCAGACTCCCATCATAACTACCAAATATCCCTTAGTAACTTTTACTATAGCATTCTCAAAAGTTATCTTGAATCCATTTGCCTGCAAAGCTATATTGGAAATAAGATTCTAATTCAACTGAGGAACAAATCTCACTTTATTCAGCTCTCGAACAACTCCATCGTGTATTCGGATCCTGACGGTACTTATCACACAAATGTCATATGATTGATCATTTCCCATGACTAACACGCCCCCATCGAGCTTCTCGAAAGATGCAAACCAATCTCGTCGGAGAGTCACAAGATAAGTAGCACCAGAATCTTGTATCCAATCCGATGTGTCCGCATGGTTAACCTCTGGAGTAGTCAATAGAGAAAAGCATGAATCGTTAGAATCGTTGTCACTCTTAGCAACATTCACCTCATTGGCCTTCGGGCCCTTCTTCTTTTTATTCTCCTTTAACTCTGAGCTTCGGACAATCTCTCTTGCAATGTCCTTGTTCTTCGTAGAAAGCACACTGGTTCTTCGCTAATTGGTAGTGGCCCTTTTGACTTTGACCTGCTTTGATTACCACCTCTCTGATAGGGACTCCTTCCTCTCGTCGACAAAGTCTCTCCTAAAGTGCTAGCTCTGAAAGTCTCTTTGTCCTTCCTCCTCATTTCATAATTCGTCAACGCATTAGTCACTTCACTATAGGTGATTGAAGATCTACCGTTCAGTAAAGTGACCACGAAGATATCATACTCCTCATCGAGTAAGGAGCCTAACAAAATAATCACCTTGTACTCATCTGTTATCTTCTCATCAACGTTCATCAAGTCGAACAATAATTTTGTGTAGTTGTTCACATGATCCGTAAGTGAGGTACCCCTGGACATCTGGAATCTAAACAGTCTTTACAGCAAGTGTAAACGGTTCTCAACACTCTTCGTAAGGTACTTATTATTGAGAATTTTTCACATCTTCATCGCAGATGTCACACCAATCACATCATACTTTAATTCTTGTTCCTAACAAGATCTAATTACCTCACAAGGATTTCATTTCATCTTGTCTTATACCGCCTCATCATACTTCGGTAGCCTCTCATGGACCAAGATTGTCTCTTCCAAGTTTTTAGCATTCAAAGCGTCCTCTACGTCGCTCATCCACAAACCAAAATTTATTTTACTAGCGTACTTCACAACACTGATCTTCGTATTTTGAAGTGCAACCTGACCTGTACTCGTCATCGCCTTGCTACTTTCATCAACTTCTTCTCCCATTGCTTGTAAACTCCAAATTGTAAAGAAAGATTCGAACTTGATAGAATTGAGAAATTATCCAACTAAACCCTAGATAAGGTTCCAAAATGATCTCCTAACCACACGAGGAAAGCGAGATCTCCAACAGTAATTCCGCAACGCTATCTCCACGAAGCCTAGATCTCCAAGACCCAAGCTTCCATCAGTGAATCTTCCTCCACCCAAAACCCTAGATTTGAAAATCTAAGCTCTGATACCACTTGTCACGCGCCGTGTGGAAGCGTACTCGCGAACCAAACGAGTCGACGAGCAATGAGAGAAGAACCAAACACAAGTATAATTCTTAAAATAATGGCCAAAATCACACACAAATACAGAGATTTATGTGGTTCGGAAATGTCTACGTCCACGGGGAGAGGATTGAGAGATTTCACTATAAGGAGGAGAAACAACATACTACAATCTCTCAAACAACTCTCAAAATAACCAAACCAATGATCTCACACTTCCTCACAATAATCTCCCTCTCAAAGGGCTCAAAATAAGAATTTTTCTCTTATTATCTTTTCTCCTAAACCCTAAAAAGACATGTTTCTATTTATAACAAAACACAATCCAAAACAGGTTGGGAATCAGAAAACGCGTCTGCCACATCCGGGTGTGGCACGCACTACACCCCTGACAATTCGTTGTAGTAGACAGTTTCTGCCACACTTGGGTGTGGCATACACTACACCTCTGAAAATGAATTGTAGCAGATAGCTTCTACCACACCTAGGTGTGGCACGCACTATACCTGTGGCTGCTGAATTTTCATGGTTTCCAACATTTTGAACAATTCGACGCCGTTTTCTACAATTTATGCAACTCCTTTGGCTCCTAGGCTTATTCTGGTGTTATTTTGGAATCCAAAATTATATAGGTTAATTAACTTTGATAGATTTGAAATTCACAAGTAATTGTTTCATTGAAATGCGTCTCACAATATGACAAGAAAACTAAAATGTTAGTTTATTTAGTTCTAACTAGTATAATGCACGTGTGTTGCACGTGGATGTGTTGTTGTATTTAATATTATATCATTTAATAAATTATATATAACCATTAAAAATTATTTTATTGCACTATTATTATAATTTTTTAACTTATACTAATATTAGTACTTATACTATTATTAACATACATTTAATAGTTATTTAAAATCTTCTATTATTATATTATTAAACATTTTATTTAGGAGTATAATTATTAAATAATAATGTAATCATTAAACTACACTATTGATATAATTAAACCATTTAAATTATTAAATATTTATGTCATGTGCATATTTTGTTACAATATTTATTAAACAATGGAAATACTTTTTAGTATTATATGACTTTATGTTGTAAAGAATATTACCTTGTTCGGTAATTAATATCATCTTAATAATAAAAAATTGGATGGTATAAATTAAAAATACTATTATTTAGAAAAAGTAATTTATATAAAAATATTGGATCCTTGAAATATATGAGACATTTACTTTCCAATAAAAAGTGAATGACTCATAAATTTCAAAGATCCAATATTTTATTGTACTATATTCATAATATCAATTTTTTATGTCTAAGACAATATTATAATATCATAAAGGGTAATAATCGTTATAATATGAAAATCCTATTTATACTATTATTAATAATTATAATTATATACAATATTTTATTAAATAAATAATTTCACTATTTCATTACAATTAATAATTATTTTATAATAAATTATAATATATTTATTAATTTTATTCTCATTATAAATTATTAGTATATTCTAGCGAGTGGCCAAATATTTTGAAGAAAAGAAGAGAAAAGTATATGTCTCATAAATTTCAAGGATCTAAATTTTTTATATAAATTAATTTTCTAAAATAAAATTATTTTTAACTTATAACATCCAAATTTTTATTACTACGATGATATTAATTATCGAACAAGGTAATATTCTTTACAACATAAAGAAATAACCCCTATTTATACTATTATTAATAATTATAATTATGTGAAAAAATTTATTAAATGAATGACTTTTACTATCTTATATAATTAATAATTCTTTATAATAAAGTATCATATATTCATGAATTTTGTTATCATTATAAATTATTAATATATTCTATTGAATGACCAAATAATTTGAGAAAATGAAAAGGTGCATAGTTAATGAGAGGTTATGGATCATTAGTTTTATAATTAATGGTATCATTTTGAGTTATAAAAAATTGAGAGGTTAAAAAAGTTTTAACATGGGTATTCTCTTTTATAAGTAGTATAGATTGGTCTTAGTGCGTTACTCCAACTCAAAGTTTCACAATGATCTCCATGCAGAACTGATTTCGCCTCTTACTCGACAAAATTGGATAAATTGAGACCCTAAAATGAAACCAACCCTGATGCTTCGTTGAAATATGAAGCATCATATGATTGTTTGTATATTGCGGCAGAAAAATATCTCCACAGAAAAATATCTCCAAAGCCGAATCCTTTATATTGCGGCAGACCTTAAAGATCATGATGCTACATGTAAACAACTTTACGATATATATACGCTATGGAGAAAAATATCTCCAAAGCCGAATCCTTTATATTTGCGGCAGACCTTAAAGATCATGATGCTACTTGTAAACAACTTTACGATATATATATATATATATATATATATAGCTCTATGGAGAAAAATATCTCCAAAGCCGAATCCTTTATATTGCGCCAGACCTTAAAGAGCGACAACAACTATGCAGGAACTCCGTCAAATTGTGGCTCTCTGAAACTCTGATCCGCTGCATGAAAAGAGGGGGAAAACAACAGCGTCAGAGCGCTAGCAAGAACATCTCCATCCGCCTCCAGGGAGAGTGCTACTACATATGATGGAGGCTCTACCTAAAATATGTATAGTCTACCTAATTCATTTACCCTGTACTAAATGAGGTTAATATTTAGAAACTCACAACACGAGACTAGTACGTCGAGCGAAATAATCCAAACATGAAAACCCTTATATATATACCATGTGTCTCAAATTGTGAATCACTACATATCAACTCCAGACTAAGAATAAATAATAAAGAAATACATTATAAAAATACCATACCAAATAGCGTCATAAATGTCAAACCAAATACCTCGCGCTACCCTTGGATAGATAATACGGATACGAGTACATAATCCGTTATAACCCACAATACAATATACCCCGTCGCCATATAACTCAACGGTGAACCATGTCCATAACTAACTCCCGCCTAAGCCTCAAGCTATCAAAAGTTTCACAGTACTATCTCTTGCAAAGTTCTATAGCTCATCGCATGATATTGCGAAACGAACTACCCATGCGGAACAGACTACCTCCTCGGGCATCCTACAAGTACGGCTCATTAACCTCATCGCATCACCATGTGGAACAGACTACCTATTTAGGTATCCTACAAAGACGGCTCACTAGCCTCAACGCATCACCATGCAGAACAGACTTCCTATTTCGGTATCATGCAAATGTGGCTCACTAGCCTCCTTTAGTGGTATACCGACGCACTACCCTAAGCAGTACGGAGCTTTGCTCATCAACGGTATCCATACATACACATATACTATTCTAACTAATTGTCTCCCACTCATGGTCAAAACAATACATAAAATTATCCTCTCCCAGAGATCTATGTGTGCTAAAACTCCATACATGTACATCCATGGTCACGCTATGTACATACAGCTTGAACCTCATGTGCACAACCAGACAAGCATGGAAAGGAAAAACCATCATCAACAATTTAACATGTCGGTGTTTAGCGTAAAAATTGACTGGCTCCCGAAAAGGGATTTGTTTGTATTAATAAGAATGGCTTATTACAAACTAAGGATCAACTATCACAACAGAAGCAAAGAGAATGCTCTTCTTGTTTAACGTGGGTTCTTCGGTAGCGATAGGACGCCTCTCTCGAATGCTTACGTCGAGTTTACTTCCATTGGATGATCCGATCAAAACTGCGGTTGAGCTTCAGTACGCAGTAGAAGCTCTTGTGTGATTGAGTTCGATTACTCGAGCTTGATGAGTGTTAAGGCCGAATTCTTAGAGAAGGCTAATATGCAAGAAAATGCAAAGAGCTAAGAATCTCAAATCTAAGAGTTTAGATTGAGTCTACTTCAACAGTCCAAGCCTTTGCTCTAGAATATCCAGCCAAGCTCTCAAGATGCTGAGTCTTAAGAAATGCCAAGCTGATCAAGCCCACAAAACCAGCCATCCAGCCTCTGATTGAAGAGTCTTAAAAATGTCAAGCCCCTTTCATGTTGCCAAAAGTGGCTTATAAATAGCCAAGGAAAGGCATGGTCAATCCCTTGAATTGTGGGATGTGACCACTCACAGGTGAGGAGCACCATACCTTCCCCTATGGCTGTGGGATGTGACCACTTAGGGGTGATGAGAGCCATGCTCCATCACTTAGAGCATGGGACGTGGGGCTTGCACACTCCTACAAGCAAGTAGCTGCTTCCACCACTCAGGCGAGGCTAGTGGGCATGCAGGCGAGCTCGAGTGCTGTCTGAATGCTCAGGCGAGCGTGGTGAATAGGCGGGGTTGGCTAGCGGAACCCTCAAGCATTAGGTGAGGTTGAGTCTGTAGGTAAGCTTTGTTCGTGCGGGCGAGTCAATCCATGTTGGCGAACTGTGGCTTGTGAAGGCGAGTAAAGCGTGTTGATGAGTCAAGTTGCAGGCGAGCTCTGCTTGGCCTCTTGAATGCAAGCGAGCTTGACTTGTGCTGTCAAGTCAAACAAACAGGCGAGCTTTGCTTGGCCTTCTGAATATAGGCAAGCTTTGCTTGCTTTGGGCATGCAGGTGAACTCAAACAGGCGAGATTTGAGTTCTCTTGTATAAAGGTAATTTTTATTGCCTACAAAACCCCCTTCAAAGTTTTTACACCTAAATCAGGTTGAATATGGTCTGGAATATTTTGAATAAAGAGGATCACTATTCATTGGTTTAGGCAAATTTGAGCCCCTTGGTTGAGTTGAGCCCTTTAGGCGAGCTCCATGAAGAGCAGGCGAGCTCAAGAAATATGTGAGCTCGAGCTATGCAGGTGAGTTCTAGAGGTCGTCAGGTGAGCTTCGTGCTTGCAGATGAGCTGGATCACTGCATGCGGAGTCCAAGTTGGTGGCAGGTGAGCCACGTGTCCGTGGACGGGTTCTTGTGCTTGCCAACTAAGATGATGTGGGCATGTCAGATCACATTAAATATGATCTAACGGGGTAGCCTAGTCTTCACGTGATTTGAGCCGTGGAATTGGTAGTGCCTTTGATCTTAATCATTGTATCGACGAGAGATCCAAGCTGCTGATTTCAAAATTTTGATCTCGACCATCGATTTGAATACGAATCGCCTTGTCGTTCAGGTTTCGAATCCAAACCGTTCGATTCGAGGCTTGATCTTGACTGTTTGATTCAAACTGTAGAATCTGAATCGCTGCAGGTGATTTGAGCCGTTAGCTTCGGTTGAGACAATGAATCTTAACCGTTGAAGCCTTGCCTATATAAAGCCTTCATCTCCCTCCTTAGGAGATTACTCTGCTTTTGAAAATTTTCCCAAGCCTTCGAAGAAAACTCAGACGCCCTAATTCTCATTTTTTCTTGAGCTCAAAAATGGCGCTCAAGAAGATTGCTTCTAAGGGGAAGAGGACTGTTTTTGCCTCCTCTAATATCGCTGCTGACATTGTTGCCGCTTCTGCCACCGGCATAACTCAAAGATGAACAGACTCCTATTCGTCTTCTAGCGAGCTTCGTCTACTCAGGCGAGGTTCTGCTATCCTGTCGAGCTTGCTTGTCAGGCGAGCTAAGCTTTGCCAGGTGAGCTCTACCTTTGACAGGCGAACTCTGATTTGTCAGGTGAGCTTCTGCCGTTGTCAAGTGAACTCTGCTTTGTCAGGCGAGTTTCGTTAACTCGTCTGTTTGATAAAGCTTGCCTGCACGTCGCATGCCACCTATTTTAAAAACTTAGAAATTTTTCAACCTTTTGAGTCAAAATTTTCTAATATCTTTTGTTGTATTTTGCAGCTCGAGAGGAGGTACCAACTATCACGCCTCGTATACCAAGATCTTCTGAGAAGAGACCCCTCACCGTGGAGGAGCAGGCCAATCAGAAAAGAGTGTTCGCAAAAGAAGACCAGCTAAGCCTAAGACACATGAGCCTATCGTCATTTCAGATGATGAGGAAGAACATTTACCCACTACCACATCTGCTTCACCACTCCCTCCACAGCCTTGGCCTCAACCTGGTTTCCCCGACCCAGCAAGCATAGGAGGTGGGAGACGGTCAAGTGTTGACGAATTAGAGGCCATTCCCTTGATCCTGCCTATCGCCATGATTTCTCTTGGCCAAGAATCTGCTTTCCCAGATTCTGGATCCGTGCAGGGACTCATCAAATGGTTGGAGAACACAATGAAACAAGCAATCTCTATCGTTGGCCTTAGGTAGAGTGTCTTCATAGACTTTGACACTTTCATAGCAAATAGCTTGAATGATATTCAACACGCGGGCGGTAATCGACTGACTGTGCGTTGTATGGAAAAACTTCTTCATCTGGAGGTATCTGTATATCGCTTGGAAGAACTGATGTACTCTGACTTGGGTCCAGAGATAGAGCAAATTGTGGCCCAAGCTCGAATTAAAAAGATACATGAACATGAAGTTCAACAGAAGAGCTTATCGGAGAAGGAGGCACTTATTGCAAATTTGCAGGAGAAGCAAAGCAAATTGCAGACTGAAATGACCACTTCTGCCTCCATCATTACTCAGCTGAAGGCCAAGCTTGTTGAGGAAGAACTACCCCTGAAGGGGCTCCAGCTTGAGAGCACGAACTTTCGTGAGACCGTTCAAAGGGAAAAGCAAGCTCTCCAGGCGCTACAACAGGAAATAGGTGCTGCTGCGCTTATTGAGGCTAAGCTCCGGAAGGAAGTTAAGGAATAGGTCCGAGCGGCTCAGGCGAAGAAGCTAGCCATTGTTAAGGCTCAGCTCACCTCCTTTAGCTTGCTGGGCTCTGGCGCTCATATTTGAGAAGGAGCAATCTTGCCAGGAAGTGCTTGGAGAGTTAAGGGAGCATGTGAGGGCGATTTAGAAACTTGAACCAATTTTGAGAAAATTTTAACTTTATTTGAATGTATTGTCTCAAAATTTCCATTATGAATGAAATTATGATTTTGTTATCCAATTATCGCTTCTCGATAACTTGCACATTCTTCTCACTCTTATTCCCTCTATTGACCAACA
>BQKN01017777.1:0-24969 GCA_022839385.1 Asparagus kiusianus | reverse complement strand
CAGGGTGGCTCGGCTTTGGCCGAGCCACCCCGAGGTGGTTCGGTTTTTGCCGAGCCCTCTTAGGGTGTTTTCCGTCGTTTCCCGTCTTTCGGTTCTGTATTTGGTTTGTCCGGACTTTGATTTGATAGTCCGGGTCTTTATTTGGCAGTAAATCCGCCTCGGTGTTTGAGTTCAAATCCATTTTGTTGTTGGATGACTCGTTGACTTCCCGAACCGTTGGATTGGTTCCATACGCGAACGCATTTCGTTGTTTACGTGCAATTCGTTGACCTCGTCGCCTCGTCACTCGAACGTCCGTTGATTTGTCGAATTATCATGCCGAGCTGTGCTAAGGGACCTATAGGCAATTTTATACGCCCACAAACACATAAAGTAAACGACCTAAACTATGAACATCATACCAAGCTTAGAAATCTTCGTGAAGCTCGATCTTGGTAGCAGGCAATATGGTGTTCACTCACCCAGGATACAATATTTGTGAAATGATATGATAAGAGTCCTAAGCAAAACAAGCTCAACCCTTTGACCGACTCCCACAGTCATCTCTCGGGCTTAGGGAGAAGAAAGCCCTAGTCGACTCTCAAGAGTTCTAGGCACAATGACTCCATAGTTAATATCAAGACATTGGTACCTTATCAGGGATAAACTTAAGGAACAATTGCAGAGGCCTCAGTCCCATCGACTCATCAAGCCGACACCCTGGTGTCGACACAATAGGCGATACTAGCCAGTACGAGAGGTCCTGAACTCCCAGACAAGACGACATTCCAACCAGTCAAAGTAAGCTGATACTCCCAAGTCGACACGAAAGGTGGCGTTGGTTGACCCTGTTATTATGGACGACCCTATTTAAGGCACTTGGCCACTCGCTGGGAATTTCTCAGAAATGACTTAAGGGACGTTCCCTGCCATCGACTAAGTTGAGGACTCGACTCCGGTCTCAAGCCCCTCCCCCTGAGCAAATGTTGACATCTCATTCCACCTCGAACAAGCCGTATCTAGATTTTAGCCTGATAAGTCTCCACGACTTGTCAGCTCAATCACTTCCCTGAAAAAGCGGAGACGTCCTCTCCATATCAAAGTGACTTCCCCTCCAGTCGCCAAATGATATCTGTAAAGCGAGGGATGACTCAAAACGTCCATGTGCCTTCTGCTACGCTCACAAGTCACTTCCCGGATATCACAGGGATGCCATCTCCCATGCTGAGATGACTTTCCCTCTAGTCACCAGCCGACACCTGTAAAGCGAGGGATGACTCACCTCCCAGCTCACTCTTTGTCACAGCTACTCTGTATGGTCAAAATGACTAGTCTGCCATGGACATCCGCTCTATAGGTGGAGGCAGTACACCATCAGAGGTAAGGTGAGATCTAACCTAATCTATCCTACCAAAAAGCTCTTGAAGCAATCTAAATCTTCCTATCAGACCCAATCTGAGAAATAATCATCTCTAATGCACATAGAATAAGAACACATAGTTCTAAAATCAACTCAAGCTCACGTTCATTAACTGACTTGATCGTCGGAGGAATCACGGGGAATCGGTCCTTGCCCTCTCACGAGTTCTTTTCTGTCTGTGCAGCACAGACTTCAGACTCCTGTTCAAGAACCAGACATAAGGTTAAAAAAGGAACAGACCATCCATCATCCTTCATCACCCCACAACAATTCTTTTCCGGATTAATATGCTGTTTGATATCAAGCATCAACAGTTTGGCACCCACCGTTATGCTTTTCTTCTTTTTTGAGAAGACATGCCAAGTTCTAATCAAGGCTCTGATTTTAATCACCCTAAAAAACAATATAGGAGTTGCATCATCCAAGCTAAATGAAGTCATAAGTTGCATTATTCAAGTTAATGAGGATTAGCCTATGGCTATGAGGAGCCAGCATATGAGTAGCCCTCAAGGGCCTCTATATTTTTCTGGGGAGCATTTGCTAAGCACGCCATCTACTAGATGATGGGACCACTTCCAGAACCCCAAAACCCCTCCTGGAGAAGATACACCACTATGGTGATTGTCTGACTTGAACATGCAGCATAGGCTTCTTATCGCCACCACAGACGAACTCCATCTTCTGGACAGCCAAGAAACCTGGAGTTGGATCATAAAGCTGAACCATACCTTCTCTAAGGGTCATAAGTAGATCCAATATCACTGAAGCTCCCACTGGCAATAGGTCATATAAGCATAAGTTTATAGTGATTAAGTTTGTGATAGACACCTGAGACCATGGAGATTTTTTGCAGAAAACTCCTATCGAACTAGGACGAGATTACGGGAAAAACACGAGGGCTTGTCAACTAATCTTCTTAGGAAGATTAACAGCCCTGCACTCCACAAACAAGCACACCAGAGCAGCCTCATCTATGGTGGTCGAAGCATGCAACCCGTAGGATCCCCATAAAGGAGAATTCTCCATTCACAACATGGTCTAGTTTCTAATACCCCCGAAGCTCCTTCAAGAAAACCATCATGATTTGTCATTTTTAGGGAGTATAATACCTGCTTGTGGATTCTTTATCCAAGAGAGTTTTCACCTCAAAAGGTACCATACAGCTTCTGGTCGTGCCCCCAACCCTCACATGGAAGACGCCATTCGACATAATCCATGGCGTATGGGAAGTCCTAGTCAACTCTCAAAGAGTACTAAGCACCATGACTTTTCAGTCGAATATCAAGACCTTGGTACCTCTTTAGGGTAAACCAAATGCACAATGACTTCTCACTCGAATATCAAGGCCTTGGTACCTCTTCAAGGTAAACCCAAGGCATAACGACTTCTCAGTCGAATATCAAAAACTTGGTACCTCTTCAGGGTAAACCCAAGGCACAATGACTTTTTAGTTGAATATCAAGTCCTTGGTACCTCTTTAGGGTAAACCTAAGGTAAAATGACTTCTCAGTCAGATAAACAAGTCCTTGGCTCTTTATCAAGTTAAGTCCAAAGCACAACCCTATGGTCGACTCCTAAAGTCGCCACTTGACTGAACGGGATTATTTCTGATCTAGGTAACTAACCTCAGGGTTGCCATTCTACCGAAAAGATGTTCATAAGCCTAAGAAGCAAATCTACAAAGCTAAAAGAATGCAAACAATGGAGGCATGCTCAAGAATGAAGAAAAAAGTTAATTTTCATTCAATAAGAGTAAACTTCATTACAAACACAAACTTCTTTACTAAGAAAAAGGGAAAAGAGAAGAGAAACAAGCATGTCGTTAAAGCTCTCGACCATACTCAGGAGTTGGACTTGACGGACTCTTAGTGGCTGCAATTGTAGAAGACTCCCCGGGGGCCCCAGCGACAACCTCGACCTCATCGTTATTCGCTGACAAATCCAACCCGCATGAAGATGAAACATCTCCCTTTGAAGGTCCTCGATAGTCCCCGTCTGCTTGGAGAACTAGATTCAAAAGCTCTTAAGGAGCTCTTCCTTCTCATCCAAACTCTGACGCTAAACGCCTTCTTTATGAGTCAATTCGGCCTCCAAGACAGCGACTCTCTTCTCAACCTCTTCCTTGGCCAACTTCTCCTTCGCCAACCCTCTTGGCATTCTAAGGAATGCTCAAGTCGATTAAACAGGGCATGTCTAAGTGAAGTCCCCCGAGCTAGAAAATCTTGAAGAGTTTGATGTATGCCAACACTTGGCATATCCTTCAAAATCCTCCTGTCAGCACCATTTTTTATTTGGTCTGACGGAGTTTCAGCTCTCCCCTCGATACCGTCATCCATCCCAATTAGCTCCTTACCAAAACAACGGAATGCCTCAAGATTAGTACTAGGGCCGATAGCATCCTCATCGGCCACTGGTGCCGTGATCTCCCTGCCAGGAGAAGACTCTTCAATCAGCCCCACATTTTCCAAGCGGTTAAGCTAAGTTATTAGTGAACCCGTCCTAACTGGTCTAATTGGGCACCGCCTTTCAACCCTTGTCCTTCCCCTTAATTCAGAGGCAATGTTAGCTACTTGAGGCATCAAGATAGCTACCTCCTCTGCACTAAACCGGGGGGCGGCGCCGTCAGCTTCTTATGGGGTCTAGCAGTGGAGCCCGCCCCCTTAGTCCCAGTGTTCCTCTTTTGATTTTCCGCTAACAAAGGAATGGGGCTCATCCTTGCTTGGAAGCTAGTGGAGGATAAGATCATGGGCATGCCCGTCGTCTGGAGAAACACATCAACAAATATAGCATCGCTCTCTCATGTCTCGGCATAAAAACGAATCTTTTTCAGATCCCTCATCTCGGAATCACTAAGGGTAACTGGCCTCAAAGCGTCTTCGTTCACCTTCGGCCAGTCCGAGCAGGCAAAGACGCTGTCACCGCCATAAACCCACATAAATCTCTTCCTCCAGTCCTCATCCAACTCTAAAGAATTGAAAACAAGCTGGAACTCTCCACGATAGTGGAAAGAATAATGCGGGTCCTTCTCAGCAGACCCCACGCTGATCAGATGCCCAAGCAATCTCAAGCTTGGTTGGACTCTAACTAGGTGGCAAATGTTGATGAAAGCCATCAGAACCCCCACTACATTTGGATAGAACTGGAAAGCGGAAGCCCCTAGAGCGGCGTGCACCTCCTTAATGAAAGGGTGTAAGGGTAGCCGTAAACCATGTTGTAAATAGGCTAAGTACAACGACACTCAACCTTCGCCATGGCAGTACACTAGCTCGTTCATCTCTGGCGTTACCAATGTGAGAGTTCGAGGAATATTGTATTGGTCATACAACCCCACCTAATCGTCCATATAGACCTTTGAGCAGATAAGGAAAAGAGCAACAAGTTTCTCCTCACTACAGCCAGAGTTTGAAACTTGGGAAGCCATGGAAGATTTTTTTCTTAAGAAACTTAGAGGAATATCAAGAATTTTTCTAGAGCAAATATTCGTAAAAGAACAATCTTACTATCAAAAAGCTATTTATAAGCTTTCAAGGAAGAGTATAGAGGCATATCAAAAGACGTGGTGATTTTTGAAGTAACCAGGCCAGATCCACATCGGAATCTGAAACGGTTCACTTGAAACACGAAGCGCCACCCTCATTTAACACCCCACGTCCCAATACTTGAAAAGTAAAAGATCCTCCCTTCTGTCCATGATGATTCATCTCCTAAAAAGATGGTTCAGATCCTTTGATGATGTCAGCCATGAATAGCGGAATTAATAATAGATACCCAATAATGACAAACCACTTCTCTAAGATAGATACTTCTCAGTTTCTCACCCTTAGTAAGACCTCTATTGATCAAGAGCATATCTTATTTCTCTCGAAGTCGACTAAAATCCAACTCTAAGAGAAAGGGACCAACTGTTATGGTGTTCACTCACCCAGGATATAATATTTGCGAAATGATATGATAAGAGTCCTAAGAAAAATAAGCTCAACCCTTTGATTTACTCCCACAGTCATCTCTCAGCCTTAGAGGGAAGAAATTCCTAGTCAACTCTCAAGAGTTCTAGGTACAACGACTCCTCAATTGAATATCAAGATCTTGGTATCTTATCAGGGATAAACCCAATGCACAATTGCAGAGGCCTCAACCCCACTGACTCATTAAGCCGACATCCTATTGTCGACACAAGAGACGATACTAGCTGGTACGAGAGATCCTGAACGCCCAGACAAGATGACATTCTAACCAGTCAAAGTAAGCTGATACTCCCAAGTCGACACAAAAGGTGGTGTTGCTCGACCCTGTTATTATGGACGACCTTATTTAAGGAACTTGGCCACTCACTGGGAATTTCTCAGAAATTACTTAAGGGACGTTCCCTGTCATCGACTAAGTTCAGGACTCGACTCCAGTCTCAAGCCCCTCCCCCTGAGAAAATGTTGACATCTCAGTCCACCTCGAACAAGCCGTATCTAGATTTTAGCCTGATAAGTCTCCACGACTTGTCAGCTCAATCACTTCCCTGAAAAAGCGGAGACGTCCTCTCCATATCAAAGTGACTTCCCCTCCAGTCGCCAAATGATATCTGTAAAGCGAGGGATGACTCAAAACGTCCATGTGCCTTCTGCTACGCTCACAAGTCACTTCCCGGATATCACAGGGATGCCATCTCCCATGCTGAGATGACTTTCCCTCTAGTCACCAGCCGACACATGTAAAGCGAGGGATGACTCACCTCCCAGCTCACTCTTTGTCACCGCTACTCTGTATGGTCAAAATGACTAGTCTGCCATGGACATCCGCTCTATAGGTGGAGGCAGTACACCATCAGAGGTAAGGTGAGATCTAACCTAATCTATCCTACCAAAAAACTCTCAGAGCAATATAAATCTTCCTACCGTACCCAATCTAAGAAATAATCATCTCTAATTCATATAGCATAAGAACACATAGTTCTAAACTCCACTCAAGCTCATGTTCGTCAATTGACTTGATCGTCAGAGGAATCATGGCGGAACTGGTCCCCGCCCTCTCCTAAGTTCTTTCTGTCTGTGCAGCGCAGACTTCAGACTCCTGTTCAAGAACCAGGCATAAAATCAAAAAAGGGAACGAACCCTCCATCATCCTTCATCACCCCACAACAATCCTCTTCTAGATTAATAGGCTATTTGATATCGAGCATCAACAGTAGGGATGAAGCGCAATAGAAAATCTTTGACTTGAATGTGCAAATGGCTTCATTCCAATTTCCTTCCAACCTCCAAGATATCTTCATTAAGTGCAATTCCAACCAACCTCCAACGGAGGATGTTTGTGTAAGATACTTAACAAGCAAATACAAATACTTAAAAAGCGATCTTAGGAATTGTTTGTTAATCATCAAAACTAGATTAGATAATAGGCTTATAAATATAAGACCTAACAATCTCCCCTTTTTGATGATGACAAACAATCTACACAATGAGTATAGATAACATGTATGTTACCAAATGAATATATAACTTATAATCCTCATGCATGATACCAATAGTTAGCAAAGAAGTGAGATACTCAAATACTCTTTTTTCTCCCCCTTTATCAACATCAAAATGGGGAAAACAATAAGAAGAAAGAGAGCAAAAGCTCACCCTACATATAAGCACAATGAGTATAAACAGATAGGGAAAAGCTAACCTCGGGTCGGTCAACTGAAGCACAAGCATCAGTCGATGATCAAGGTTGTGTAGCCTTGTGCATGTTTTGTGTATACCGCCAGTCAACCGATATAGATACATCAGTCAACCGGTCTATGTTAGCTTTCGAATTGTGAACTTGATGTTTGAATCATGTGAGATGATCATGAACACAGAATATGAGTCGCACATCGATATACGTGTGTCGTATATGAGGGTATGCATATTGGAATTTGAACACGCACACGCGTTTGGAGGTACGTAATTCTATATTTTGATTTGTCATGTTAGAGAATGACACATTTTGTATTTCATCATATTGTGGATGCTTGAGTGGGTTAGTTGGTATCTTGTAATGAGACCGTGGAAGACTACACTCAGAGTGGGTAAGTTGATATGCTACAATAAGACCGTGACAGACTACACTCTATGGTGCATCATTCTGGATTGAGCTGATATACCTACATTCTGTAGGGCGATTGAATAAGGTGGTGACGTCACAGGATATTGTGAGCGTCTTACAAAAGCATCATTATTTCAGATAGAGTATTACTTAGATTGCATTCATGTTCCCATGTTAGTTACTCGAGAGTAGGGTATAAGACTGAGGTTGTCCTACACGATATATTTTATGTGAGTTTCCTTTTACTGGATTGTTATATTAGTGATTGCACCACCTACCTGAGGGTAGTGTGAGATGTGTTACATGTTTGGCATTGTTTTGTCTTTCATTTATTGTTTATTTCATAGGTTTTGGAGTTGGTATTTAGCGATTCACAATTTGAGATACGAGGTACATACATGAGGGTTTTCTTATTTGGATTATTTTGTTCGACGTACCCATTCTTGTGTTGTGGATTTCTAAATATTAATTTTCACTTAGTTTAGGATAGATGGATATATATATTTGTATGTACTAATTGTATTTTCTTATATACTCTTAACCCCCTCCCCTAGGGGTGGTGAAGATGATCTCGCTAGCGCTTTGATACTTGTTATTTCCTATCTTTTCAGGTAGCGAGTCAGGCGTACAGAGAGTCGCTGGTTGATGGAATTTCGGATTAGCTCCTATCACTATTTATTTTTAGTAGTTATTTAGAGCTCCACAGTAGTTATGATTTACTTTTGGATATTTAGAGTTGTATTTTATTTTGTAAAGGCTGAGTGTTTTAGTACTATTTCATTTAACTCTATGTATCGAGCTATTTCACAATTGTTTCAGATTATCAGTTGAACTTCATTTTATTCAGTTGGAACATGATTATATTATTATTGGATTCTCTTGTTTTCTTTATCATGTCCATATTACTGTCATCTTTACCTTATTTGTTTTGTACATGCACTTGTTTATTATTGATTTCCACTAGAGAGATATTACTGTGATAGCGAAACGTGTTGTTACACTGTGTGAGTGCATGGAAGGTTTAACATCATTGTGTTCATATTAGACTACAGCCTTGTGTGAAACCATAGGCATCACATTAGTCAATTGAAAAACATGGTCGGTTAACTGATCGACTGAAAAACAAAATACTGTAAAAACTACTAATGGCAAGTCGACTGTATTAAACCAGAAGTTGACTAAAAACACTATGAATGATTAACTGACTTTAGAGTTCGGTCGACTAATAGACTATAAATAAACAATGCTAAAAAAACTGCTTTAAGCCGGTCGATCGGTTAGACTGTTCGATCGACTAAAAAGCTGATACATAGTAGATACTTGAATTTATTAAAAATTAATTTTCTAAATTCAACTTAAAATAGTAATTCAGCACCAAAAATATTAAAACTTAGGGAAATATTTATACACATGAAAATGAATGTGTTAAAAAAAGAATTTCTAAAATAGCATTTCCTATTTGTGAAAACTCACTGTTTATCAAAATGGTATGAAAACATTAAATATGATTTAACAAAATCAAAAATACGAAATCATTGAATACATGATTTTTATGAAATCATTTCAAACAAGTTTAGAAATGGATTCATAGACTTTTGAAAATATGTAAAATAATATCATTAAATCTATAATCCGCAAAATATTATTTTCCCAAAAAGATGTATAAACCGTAAATTGAAACTAATAATTATATTTTATGGCTAAACGTATTTACAAAGATATTCAAAAAATCCTTTAGCAAAGTGAAACAAACAATGAACGCGATAATTCAAAATGATGTATATGTGTATAGTTTGAGCTTTAAGTATAACACATAAAGTAAACAACCTTGTAGGGGTTTAAAATTGCCTACGGGCCCTCACACGCAGCTCGAGGCATAGAGAAGATGATGAACATTACTATCTAAGTCACAAAATCTTAATCAACATTGACAAGTATATGAAGTGAGTCAACGAACCATGCGAAGCAACGAAACTTCGGAATAACGGAAACACAAACTGATCGGGAGCTCCGCGTCACTTACGAAAGACAAAACACCCCCGTGTCCTATCCACTCCACAGATGATTCAATCATGAGATCTTGTAGTTCTTCTCGACGGCTTTCCGATGCATCTTGAATCGCATGATTCCAAGTTCAGATGACGAAGATACGACTGAAACGGACAAGACGCGCAGAACTACGTTCCGGGCCTCGACGAGACACCCAGAGGGCCGAGAAACCCACAAGTGTCTCGGCTAGGCTGAGACACCCGAGGGTGTCTCTGCCAAGTCAAGACACCCCAAGGTGTCTCGGATTGGTTGAGACACTCCATGGGGTCTCGGCCAAGCCGAGATACCTCATGGTGTCTTAGCTTGGCCGAGACACCCACAGTGTCTTGGCCAGGCTGAGACACCCACGGGTGTCCGCAGACCTAAAAATCAGATTTTGGCAGTTTAAAATTATTTTTCAATCGTTAACCATCTGGATTTGTTTCAACTGATCTGATATCATCCATGAATGTGATTAAGTGGTTATAACTAAAGATAAGATTGAATCGATCGTTCTTATCCGAAAACAGGGGTCCCTAAGCCTATAAATACAGTCTCAGGGCCTTCATTTTTTGAAGATCTGGAATTCTCGAGCGTTGATGAAGCCCTGCCGAACTGAGGTCTGAAGAGCCATGAATTTCAAAGAGGAGGAGGAGATATCAGCGAATTCTTTGGCATAAAGAAGAGGAGTTCGTCAGATCTGCAGCCCGGTTCCTTCCCTTAAGATTACCCCATTACGGTAATCTCAAGAAGAGTGATTATCTCGCTATTGCCGAGATAATTGCTTCGGTTTATAGATTCCTTCGCAAATCAACGAAGCTTCAGATCTGATCTGATCGTTTGGTGGTCTACGGATATCAACATCCCCGTCACAGGTAAAGATCCCACGCAAGCAGCGAACGATAAACACCCGTTGCGTTTGTTTGAAGGAGATTGTAATTTTAATTTCATTGGGTAATGGTCTTATAAAAAGATTGATCTTTTTTGAACTTGTTGTAATGACTAAAGTTGTAATAAGTTATACAATAAAGAAATCGATTTCCCACCCAAACAAGCTGGCGACCACAGTGGGAGCTAACAGTCTCGTCACCGAGGCTGTCGTGCCATAGCCGATGATCAAGATCCTCATGGCTAAAAAGGTCGAATACGAGTTCGACCAACAAAAGTTTGAGGAGTACGTCTCCTCCTCCTCCTTCAGATCCGTCTCTCCTCGCAAGTGTAGGAGGGTCTCCTTCGCCTGAAAGATCCGTTGGTCTTCAGATCTGAAGACTCAAGAAGGCGAATTCCCTGCTACCATTGCTGCAGCCGCACCTCAGAACGATCCGCCAATGTCCAATGAGACCAGATCTGCAGATCTGAACTCCTCCATGATTAAGGAGTTAACTGCTGAAGGCACGCTAACTCTATCAAAGAGAGCACGTCAAAGGCAACGTCAACGCCTCACGTGCCAATTCGTTAAGGCTTTGGATCTGGTGGACGGACTCTATTACCAAGCGGATCTAAAGTTCAGAAAGCGCCAAGTGGCTAAGCCATCTCCACAACAAGCTTCGTGAACCTTCTCCTAACAACCTACTAACGAATGAGTTCGTATCAAACGGAATCGTTCCACTCTTGAGAAGCGCATTCAGAAGCATCACACACTTCTTGCGCATGCCCAGATCCTTGTGCGAAAAGCACAAGAAAATGCAAAAGGAAGAGGCAATTAAGAGATCATCGAGATCCAAACAAATTTGGATGCCAAAGGCCAAATCAACGCCTAAGGCCAAAGCAAGCAACGTTGCTCCCCAGCCTTCGTCAACTTCGGATCCCGCTCCTATTGCTCACACACCTTCGGTGAAGCCCAACGACAGCATAGATCTCTCCAAATTTGGAATTCTATTGAAGGAAAACTTGGGTCCTTTACACGAAGATCAAGGCAAAGCGCCTGTTAAGGAATGCTTGGGACCGTTGAAGGAACCCTGAGCAACCATCCGGACTAGGGGTCGTACGCGACCTCCTAACAAGTTAATTCCCGTAATTACCCGCGGGGGGTGCCTGCACAAAACCAGGAGCCCGTTAAAATTTCACCCTCACACGGGTGTGATTCTAAACGTGTGACTCTTGCTAAAGCTAATAAAGCACTACCTATTCGGAAGAAGACGCGCCGAACAAACAACAGCTTTCCACTTGAGAAATCAAACCAATAGCTGATAGGTCACTCTGACAGCAACGTCGATGAGTTGTACTATCGGGCTAGGGGTACTAATAAATCTCGAAAGAGAAGTACCTGGGAAGCGGATTTTCACTGTCCATGTACCAAAATTATCAGGATAGTATTATTAGCGTGTAGCTACCCCAAGACCGCTCCACAGAGGGTCTCGGTATTTGAAAAGATCACCACCACAACATCCAAGTCCAAGCCAAGACGTTTCTATAGAAAAAGATCAGTTGCGCAAGATGACAAACTCCCGGAGGTCACTATCAATATGGTCGATAAAGGGAAGTCAACACGAAGTTTTAGTCCCCGTTATTTTTCGGACGTATCCCAACGGATAACTCGATTGCACGTGGGAACTACTAGGCATAGAGACTATCAGAGGATGAATAGCGGATTATCCTTAGATGATGAAGCATCATATGCGAACTCTGCCATCGCTTCTGACAATACGCTGTCCACCATAGGACGATCTCGTGAGGCATTCATGATCAACGATGAACAAATGACCAAAATCATCGAGGACGCTTTGGCTAGGCAAAAAGAGAACTTTAAGTTCGAATTGGAAATGGCTATGATACGGATGAAGAAAGAGCATGACCAACAAATTCGGGCTCTTTCCAATCAATTCAATGAATCGAGTCATCGCAACCTTGCTAACCAATCAGGTAGCGATTCAGATGTGGATGAACATCTCAATGCTGAGAACCCTCCTGTTGACCAAAACACTAGGGGGCCTCCTGTTGACCAAAACACTGGGGGTGGCCCCACTGAAGACAACAATACTAGGGGTGGTCCTACTGAAGATGATAATGCTGGAGGTGGCCGCATTATTCCTATCGAAAATTGTCCAAAACAGGATATAGACGAGGACAAAAAGATGAAGGATCTCAAGAGCAAAATCGACTCTCTGACGTCTGCTCGAGAGGTAAAGAAGACCAGGATTCTATGTCCTTACCCAAGAGAGTGGGATTCAATCCCGTATCCGGTAAAGTTTAACCTGATCAACTTCACGCCGTTCGACGGAAACGGATCACCAACTTAACATTTAATCTATTTCAAATCCCACTTGGGCACGATTTTTAGCAACGAAGCCTTGATGGTTTAGTCATTCGTTGGCACCCTCCGTGGGCCTGCTTTTAATTGGTACCGCTGTCTCAAGCCTGGAAACATCAACAGCTGGGATGATATAGAGAGCTTGTTCCTCGGCAACTTCTTTGATGATGACGCCGAGATATCCATCAGGATACTCCTCGAGAAGAAATAGGAGGACGGGGAAACGGTCGACGACTTCGTCAAGCGCTTCCGAAATAAGATGATAAACTGCCAAGATCTGATCACAGAGGACTTCATCTTCCAAACATGCCATAACATCCTCTCTTTGGACGTGTTGGAAGTTATGGGAGTAGCACCATCCAACACCTGGAAAGAGTTGAAAGTGGACGGAGAGCAGGCCGGATGCTTCCTTCTAAGGAAGAAGGCCGAGAGGAGCCAAACGATGGCTAATCCTCTGAAATCAAACTTCATCTCCCATGGTAAGGGCAAGGCACCTACAGCAGTTGTTGATGTTAATCAGACGTCGCAACAACAACCCCGAAGATAGCAAAAGACTTTAGATCCAAGACGCCAAAAGGAGTACTCCTTCAAGGACGAAGACGTTCTAGCCATTTTCGAGTCCCTCCTTGAAATTAACAAGATCAAGCTACCACCTATCGCAGATCAGGAGGAAGCTGACAATACTGCGGATCCGAAGTACTGTGCGTACCACAGGAGGATCCTTCATCCTACCAAGGTATGCTTCGCTCTCAAGAATAGCATCCAAACATTGGTTGAAGCCGGCATCATAACGCTCAATTAAGTTGAACGAACACTCCGAAGAGTATACGAGTATAAACTGCTTCTCAATCCTCCAATCGATACATGAGGTTAAACCACTCCCCGGTACTCCAATAGGTATATGAGTCTAAACTATTTCCTACCTTCGACGGGAAGTTCCTAGAGAATTTTATACATAATATTCATAAGGATAACCAGGTCATCTAACTGAGTTTAATATTAGACCCAGTTTTGCAAAAAAGCTAGATGTGCGTAATTCATGTAACAGGATGTTCCCGAAAGAATTCTACATAGTATATTTTTAGGGATAACCCGGTCACTATAAAAAAGTGATGAATAAAAAACTCCCACGCAAACTTCTGCTACGTCTTTGCACTCAACATACTCATTGTTAGAGTCTGGACATAGTATTCGGAATTTTAATCTCCTGATCATTGACGATTATCAAACCCCTCCGTGTTACGTATTTGCCACTTAACACCAGGAACCCCTTTGAGTGATTTGTATGAATCAATACTCCTACTGTAATTTGTACTCCCACTCTTACTGTTCACTTGGTCAAACCTTCCTATAGTTAGGGCCACAACCAAAATCCCCTCTCGATTCCTCCAATGAACGAGAGGTCCACGAATCGAGCGATCAAACCTTCCTACAGTTAGGATCATCTCAAACCTTCTACTCGGTCAAACCTTCCTACAGTTAGGACCAAAACCAAAATCTCCTCTCGATTCCTTCCATGAATGAGAGTCCACTTTCAAATTAATTGATCAAACCTTCCTACAGTTAGGGCCATAATCACAATTCGCTCTCGATAAATGAGAAATTTACCTTTAGTTCGGTAATCAAACCTTCTGACAGTTAGGATTATCGTAATATTTTTGATTCTCGGAGTGGAGATCCCACTCATAGTTTCACTCTTCAGATTCTCGAGGTGGAAATCCCACTTTGAGTATCCTTTGCAATTAAAAATAGAATATAAAATTCCTCCTTTCTAGTATCGGGTTTGTCTTTACCCCAAGAGAAGATTCTACCTTTTTAACCCTCATAATCTCTGCTTAACATGCGCAGGGAATTTTATCCTGAATCCTAAGTAAGGATAAGTCAACGCCTAACACGCGTTGTCGGTTTAGTCTTTTACCAATTGAAGAAGACACCAGAATACCAATCTGGGGTATTTTATCCCGAAACCTAAGTAGGGATAAGTCGGTGTCTAACGCACGTTGCCGGTTAGTTCTTGACTGTAAAAAGAACAAAAGCCCACATATTCGATATTATAGCAGGTTGTTATTAATAACACCGTAATTCATGCCTTACACGCGTGGGAAATTTTATCTCAAATCCTAAGTAGGGATAAGCTAACGCCTAACGCGCGCCGGTTTAGTCTTTCACTGATTGAAGAAAATACCAAAATCCAAATCTGGGGAATTTTATCCCGAAGCCCAAGTAAGGATAAGTCAGCGCCTAACACGCGTTACCGGTTAGCCCTTGACCATAAAAAGGACAAAAGCCCACATATTTGACATTGTGGTAGGTTGTTATTAATAACACCATAATCCGTGCCTTATGTAGGCATCAAAAATTGCCGATAGGTCCCCGCACGCAGCTCAGTGTCAACGATCGGTGTTTGAACGTCACTACCCGGTTCACAAGAGTTCGAACGATGTCGGTGAGCGATTGAAGCCAACCGACGGACTACGTGAGCCGATAGAATGTCAGAATCATAGGGATACGGATTGACCGAAAACCCCGCGATCACCGCAATTGGGCCAACGCCCGTCGTGTCCCGATCACCACACTAATAAACCAACTGATGGGATCTACAGAACCCCTCGACGGGCTTCCAACACAACCGGAATCAGTCAAATCCAAGTCCGGATAAAGGCACTACAGCGAAATCAACTAAAGAACACCCGAGGGGTGTGTGTCTCGACCATGAATGAAGACACCCCCAAGGGGTGTCTCGGCACCATGGCCGAGACACCCCCTAGGGGGTGTCCTCAAACCAGCCCCCCCCTCTCCTTGTTTACCTATAAATAGCCCCCAAGGCCTTCATTTCAAGGGGCTGATTTCTTTGGAGTTGAAGGCAAAGGTTCTGAATTCAAGGCTGGATTATCTTAGCCAAGGATTCCCCTTTGTTTGAAGCGGCGAAGCCCTGCCGGAGAGTAGAGTCTGAATTTTTTGAAGCAGCGAAGCTCTACCGAAACGAGGAGTAAGGAGTTCTTCATCAGTCCCCTTCATTCACCCCTCTTTTTCCTTAGTGCTGCCCATTAGCGGTGACCACTAAGAAGAGCTATTATCTCGTTTTAGCCGAGGTATACGCTTATAACTTCTAGATCTCACGCGGATCGACGAAGTTCTATTTCTATATCCCTTCGCGGATAGACGAAACTCTGCCGGATTTTACCGGGAAGGATCTGAAGAGTCGGCGGTCCACGGATATCGACATCCCCGTCACAGGCCAACAACCCACGCAAGCGAGACCGAACCAAACCGGGATCTCGTGTTTATTTTCGATAAAGTTGTAATATCTTTTGTTTTCATTTAAACTCTGTTGTAACGATTGAAGTTGTAACAGATACCAAAGCAATGAAAACAGCAACTTTTGACGAAAACAAGCTGGCGACCACAGTGGGAGCCGCCGACCTCGCTGCCGAGATCGGAGTGACGCAACCGGCCTTCAAGATCCGGGTGAATGAAGAGATCGAATACGAGTTCGATCAGAAGAAGTTCGAAGAATATCTCTCCTCCTCTTCCTCCAGATCTGCCTCTCCACAACGGCGAAGGAAGAACTCATCTCCCAAAAGGGCTCGCGGGATCTCCAACTCCTCAATCCGAGACTCCGCCATCGCTGCCACTACGCCCGTACCACGCAACGGCCCCGCGTCGATCAGCGTGGTTAAGGCTGTAGATCCGGCCCTCACAACCGCCACAAAGGCGATAGGTGATGCTGCCCCAACTCCATCAAAGAGAGCGCTCCAAAGGCGTCGTCAACGTCTCGCTCAACAGCTCGCCAAGGCTAAGGAGTCCAAAGATGGAGTGCGCTATGCAGAGGACTTGAAGTCGAGGCAGCGACAAGAGCAACGGCAAGCAATCAACCTCCCCTCCCAATCAGGAGCGAGTGAGTGGATCCGCGTCAAGAGGAACCGTTCCACGCTCGAGGAGCGAATCAAGAAGCGCCGTGCTCTACTTGCACATGCCCGGCTCCTCCTAAAGAAGGCAGAGGAGATGCAGCAAGAAACGGCGGTCAAAACGCCGTCCAAAAGCAAACTGGTGTGGGTTCCTAAATCGACACCAACACCTCAAACCAAGAAGGGTGAGGCCATCACCCGGAGTTCAGCCAAATCAGAGCCTATTCCTCCTATACCGGCGCCCTCAACGGAGCCAGGTAAACAAGGGGATCATTCAAGATCCCAGGCTCCTTTGTCGGGTCGCCTCGGTCCCTTACCGGAGAACCGAGGTAGAATACCCGTCAAAGAACGGCTGGGACCATTGAAAGGTCCCCAAATTAAAATTCAGACTGGGGGTGGAATCAATCCCCCCAAGAAAGAAGAGAAAGGGAAAGCCCCTATCACCGACCGCACCGGGTTGCGAGTCGAATTAAAAGAGCCCGTTCAATTTCTACGCTCACAAAAGCGTAAAATTGAACGGGCCACTCTTGAAAAATCCAACAAACCATCTCATCCTCAAAGGGAAGCACACTCATCCGAGGATGAGCGTGTTATACCGGGGAACACCCACCAGCACTCTGTAGGTTGCTCCAGCTACCAAGCTGATGAGCTGTACTACAGGGCTGGGGGTATTGGAAAACCCCGAAAAAGATGTGTGCTGGACAGGGAGCCCCGCTGCCCGTGTGCCAACATTATCAAGGCGGTGCTGTCCGAGTGTTGTTGTGACAGTCCCCCAAGAAGAATCTCGGTGTTCGAGAGACTCTCTAAGCCGAAGCGTTTCCACAAGAAGAAATCGCTCCGCCAAGGAGATGAATATCCAAGAGTGTCGGTTAACATGACCGGCAGGGGAAATTCAACACAACCCTTCAGCATAGAACAGCTTGCCAAGATATCCCGGTGCATGACACGATTGCGGCCCGGAACCAGCGGCCAAAAGAACTACCAAAGGGTACCAATTGGGCTCTCCTTAGAAGAAGAAGAGTCAGAGGCTGATTCGGACTCGTGCTCGGCGGTGGCATCCGATGACACGGCCTCGAGTGCGGGCCAACCTTACGAACCGCTCATGATCAGTGCTGAACAAGTATCCAAAATACTTGAAGAAGCCCTGGCCAAGCAAAAGGAGAGCTTCAAATTTGAAATGGAGATGACCCTGCAGCGGATGAGGGAGATGCACGACCAACAAATCGTGGCACTGACGGTTCACCAAGGAGAGCCCGGTCGTCGCAATACTCCGAACCCAGAAGAGAATGAACGGGAGGCGGATAATATCAATATCCCTCCTGTCAACACTGATAATGGGGGTGGTCCCGCGGAAGATAATGAAAAAGAGGACCACGTCGCTTCTCCCAAAAGCCACTCAAAGGCCGAGACGAGCGATGACAAGAAGATGAAAGACCTGGAGAGCAAAATCAATGCATTGATGAACGCTCAAGAGGTAAAAAGATCCGGTATACCCTGCCCATACCCAAGGGAGTGGGAATCGATCCCATATCCGGCAAAGTTTAACTTGATTAACTTTACGCCGTTTGATGGGAAGGGTTCCCCTACCCAACACTTAATCTATTTCAAGTCTCATTTAGGAATTATTTCCGGAAATGAGCCCCTCATGGTGCGGTCATTCGTCGCCGTCTCAAGCCCAGGAGCATCAACGGCTGGGATGACATGGAGGACATGTTTCTAACAAATTTCTTTGATGATGACACCGAGGTTTCAATCGGCACGCTGTTCGATGAAAAGCAAAAGAACGGCGAGACGGTTGAAAACTTCGTGAAAAGATTCCGGAACAAAGCTATGAATTGCAGGGATCCGGTCAGCGAGGACTTCATCCTCGAAACCTGCCACAACAACTTAACACTCGACATCCTTGAAGCCATGGGAATGGCGCCGTCTAAGACCTGGAAAGATCTGAAGATGCGGGGAGAGCGAGCCGAGCGATTCCTCAAGAGAAAAAAGGCGGAGAGAGGGCAAATACCTAATAATGCCCCGCAACCAAATTTTACCCCCAAGGGTAAAGGGAAGGCGCATGCAAATGCTGTGAATGCAAATCAAGTATTTGAAGTGCAAGCACAGCCGCAACAGCCGCAACAGCAGCAGCAGAGGGCGCCTCAACAACCCAGGTGGCAACAACAGCCTCAGAAACAAAAGGTTGGGGAGCCGAGGTTCCCAAAGGTCTACTCATTCAAGGAGGATGAAATCCCGGGTATTTTCAAATACCTCGTGGAGAACAACAAGATCAAGCTGCCACCGATTCAGGATCAAGAAGATGCCAAGAGGGTCAACGATCCGAAATACTGTGCATTCCACCGAGCGGTGCACCATCCTACCAAGGTATGCTACGCCCTCAAAGATAAAATTCAGGCCCTAATCGATGTTGGGGTTATCACCATGAAACAGCCCAAAGAGAAGAAGGTGGGTGCAAACACCGTATCCATTAGCTTTGGATCTGTTCCCTCGAGTTGGTTCCAACACGAGTCGGTGATCAAAGCGGCGGTGAAGACGGTGAATGATGATCCGCACCAACAGCGTCAGAAAGGGCTTGTGCCACACACAGCCCCAAATGGCGAGATCTTGTGGGTTCATCCGGACTTGATCACAGATGAACAGTGGGCCGGGACCTCTTCCACAAAGAACAAGAAGAAGTTGAAGGGGAAGGGCAAATCTTGTTGCGGGGCCTCGGCTATACCGGGGGTGGATGACGACAGAATTCCGACCTTCCCGCTTTCTGAAGACGAGCAAGAAGTTTTCGCAACCCGAAGCGGGAACGAGTATCATTTCAAGTATCCGGATGCTACCGAGCAGTTGGGTACCAAAACCCCACCTTCTAAGACGCTGTCAGAACTGGGGATTTCAGCAATTCCCCCAACACCTGCGGTGGCTACGGAGAGAATCCCGCAGAAGGATAAGGGGAAAGAGCCTCTGCGTCAAGAAGTTCAGAACCCGAGGCAGTCTCGATTCAATCATCCGATTGGGAGAGACAAACCGGGGAATACGAGCTCTCCACCACATTTTGACATCATGGCGCAATTGGCCAACATCCCGGCCCGGATAACTCTATACGAGTTGCTGCGGTTGTCGAAGGATACACGGAAAGCACTACAAGAAGCCTTGAGTGATTCCGAAGCCTTCTTGACTCGGATCAAGCCATCTTCCGAAGAACCAGAATCATCAGCCCAACAATGCAATCTGGCGGCTCATCACTTTCCCTGCATCTCCTTCACCAAAGAAGATATGCAGACGAAGAATTCAAAGCATGATAGGCCCTTGTATTTCACCGGGCATATTGGCTCCAGCGTTGTCAACCGGATCTAAGTCGATCCGGGTTCCGCTGTTAGCATCATGCCATTCCGATTGATGCATCATCTCGGAATCTCGACTAGCAAATTAGCGTCCACTGGCACGACGATTTACGGATTCAACACCAACGGGTCCAAACCCTTGGGGAAGATCCGAATCAAATGCCAGATTGGGGATTTGAAGTCGGAAGTTACATGCTATGTGATTGACGCGGAAACTTCCTATAATTTACTGTTGGGTCGACCTTGGATCCACGGTAACCTTATAGTCCCGTCAACTCTGCATCAATGCCTCAAATATGTGGGCACAGATAATGAAGTCAAGACGGTGGTCGCGGATAAGCAACCGTTCAAGGGATTGGAGAATTATTTCACCGATTCCCTTTTATACGGCGCTGAATCCGATACTGAACCATCGACCCAAGGAACGGACAGCGGAGATAAAGCTGATACCGAACCAGGGTTTGATTATGATGGCGGTTTGGTTTTAAACGACATTGTACCCATTGTAATCAATCTTGACGATGATGAATCATCGGAAGATAGTTGTAATTGGCAACTTGCCGAAGAACTATCAATAAACGATGATTTAGAGTACTCGACGGGTCTCGATGATATCACTAACGAACTCTATGCTAACCCTGATTTGTATATGCCTCTTCAATCATTTTGTTTGACGAAGAAGCAGGTACACGACCCTTGCGGAACAACGCTCATCATCCCTGCAGGGATTGGGGGTGGAAAGGAGGTCGTCTACGGCAAAGGAAGAGCATCTCCGATACCCGACCACTTCATGGAAGAGGAAGATGACGATGATAAACCGGCCCGTCATCTGTCCAAATACGATGCAAAAGCGCGCAACATGATGGAAAGGCACGGGTATGACTTCAAGATCGGAGAGGGTCTTTTCTTTGGTCGAGGTCTACGGGTTCCACCCCGGATGGCCTATGTACCGAAGGGAAAACCCGAGGATTATTATCGCCACAAAAGAGGTCTAGGCTATGTCTCATCAGATGATGAGTGTGGCTGGAAAATCATTGACCAAATTGCTAACAAGACTAGGAAGAGATATTCTTCCGACTCTTCGGGTTGGGATTCCGACGCTAGTCTCGGTGAGGTGTTTAACAAGCTAATGTCGAATATGGTCACGGTTGATCCAGCGACAATAGAAGAAGATGATGAGATGCCGACATGGGAAGACCCGTGGGTTCATCACTTAAGCATGCAGTATGGCGATCGGTTCGAGCAGAGAGAACCTCCTACCGAAGACCAAGTCGTTCAAGTGAATATGGGAACCGAGGAGAACCCAAAGCCGATATTCATTAGCGACAGCCTCCTACCTGAAGAGAAGGAGGAGTTGATTTCTCTTATCCGGGAGTACATCGACGTATTCGCCTGGAATTATGAAGACATGCCAGGTCTCGATCCAAACGTAGCAGTGCATCGTCTCAACATTAAGCCGGATGTCAAACCAATCAAACAACAACAACGACGGTTTCGTCTACAAATGATGGAAGCAATCGAAGCCGAAGTCAAAAAGCTCGTCGATTCGGGGTTCATCCGAGAGGAGCAACATCCCGAATGGCTTGCCAATATTGTCCCGGTCCTGAAGAAGAACGGGAAGATCAGGATATGCATCGACTTTAGGGACCTCAATGCAGCCTGTCCAAAAGATGACTTTCCTCTCCCCATCACGGATGTTATCATCGACAACACGTGTGGGTTCGAGAGGATGTCCTTCATGGATGGTTTCTCTGGTTATAACCAGATAAAGATGCATCCAGATGATGAGAAGCACACTGCATTCAGAACGCCTCTCGGTGTCTTCTGCTACACAGTCATGCCCTTCGGCTTGAAGAATGCAGGTGCTACATATCAGCGAGCTATGTCGAAGATCTTTCAGGAACATCTCCGAAAGACGGTCGAGTGCTACGTGGACGATCTGGTCGTGAAAAGTCGTGACAAGAATGATCACATCAAAGACTTGAAGACCATGTTCGACTTGATGCGGGCTCACCAGTTGAAGATGAACCCAACCAAATCTTTCCTCGGAATGTCCAGTGGCAAATTCCTGGGATTCGTCGTCACCACCAAAGGTATTCACATTGATCCGGACAAAGTAAAGGCGATCAATGAATTACAACCTCCGATAAACCTCAAGGAGCTCAGAGGACTGCAAGGGCGATTGGCTTATATCCGTCGGTTTATCTCGAACCTCTCGGGGAAGTGCCAACCGTTCTCCAGGCTCACAAAGAAGGGCGTGTCATTCGTATGGGACGAGGCTTGTCAAAAGGCGTTCGAGAGTATCAAAGAATATCTCTCGAAACCTCCCGTACTCGTTGCACCGAAATCGGGCAAGCCGTTCTTGATCTATGTCAAGGCGACGAGCCACTCATTAAGTGCATTGCTTGCACAAGATGACGATAACGGTCACGAGCAAGCAGTATATTATTTAAGCCGAACTATGGTGGGCGCGGAATCTCGATATCCTATGATTGAGAGAGAATGCCTCGCCTTAGTGTTCGCCATCCAGAAGATGCGGCATTACTTGGTTGGACAGACCATCTATGTCATCTCCAAAGTTAACCCGGTTCGAGTGTTCATGACTCAACCGGCTTCCATGAGCTGGCGGTTAGCGAAGTGGGCTTTACTCTTGTCCCAATACGACCTGCACTTCAAACAGCAGAAGTCAGTAAAAGGGCAAGCCATCTGCGATCTCTTGGCAGCTAATCCAACCACGGACGCCGCCGAGATATATGACGACTTACCTGATGAAACTCACGAAGTCAACGCAACTTCGCACCAGCAAGTTTGGCGTTTGTACTTCGACGGCGCTTCACGAGCAGCTAATGTCACAAGTGCTCCTGGGTGTTCTAAGGTCTCCTCCGGAGTTGGAGTTGTCTTAGTTTCCCCGGGAAAACATGTGATGCCTCGAGCCTATTCATTGACCGAGCCATGCTCGAATAATGTGGCAGAGTACAACGCACTGATTATAGGACTCAACTTCGCCAAGGAGCTGGGGGTTGAGTATCTCGAAGCTTTCGGCGATTCTCAACTAATCGTCAAACAGGTCCAAGGAGAATACGAAGTCCGAAGTCAGGATCTAATCCCATATCACAAGATAGCGGTGGAGCTAGCGGAATCATTTGAAGGATTCTTCATTGAGCACGTTCCGCGGTTGCAGAACACCTACGCAGACGCGTTAACAGCTTTAGCCGTATCCCTGGCACAGCCACCCGGGACAGAACAATTTGTCACGGTAAGAACTCACCAACTCTTAGTACCGCTTCACGATGAAGACGACAAAGAAGAAGAAGTCCAGGAGGCGCACACAACTCAGGCTGAATTTGAACCCCGAGATTGGCGCTTCCCCATCATCGACTACGTCCTACATGGAATCTTGCCAGAAGACGTGAAGGAGAGAGAGTCGATCAGACGAAGAGCTCCAAGATTCTACTATAATACGGAGAATCGGACGCTATACCGCAGGGGGTATGATGGCATGCTGCTGCGTTACTTATCGACCAAAGAAGCCGAAGAAGTACTTAAGGAGGCACATGAAGGAGAGTGCGGTGCGCACCAACCTGGCCCCAAGCTTTATGATCGCATCAGGAGAATGGGATACTTTTGGCCCTTCATGATGCATGAGGCGATCGTATACGCCCGGAAGTGTCACGCGTGTCAGATACACGCGAATTACATGCACCAACCTCCGGAACATCTACATCCTTCGGTTACGTCGTGGCCGTTCGAGACCTGAGGAATGGACATTGTTGGTCCGATCAATCCCCCCTCAGTTAAAGGCGATCGGTTCATCCTGGCGATCACTGACTACTTCTCCAAATGGGCTGAAGCAGTTCCACTCAGAGAAGTTAAGACGAGCAACGTCATTGCATTCATCAAGCACCATATCATCTACAGGCATGGTGTTCCAAGACGAATCATACATGACAACGGTCCTCAATTTATCAGCAACGCCTTCGTAAGGTTCTGCGAAAAGTCCAAAATTCAGGACATCTCGTCAACAGCTTATAATCCCACAGCAAACGGTCTAGCTGAAGCCTTCAACAAGACTATCATAAAGCTCTTGTCAAAGCTTGTGAAAAATAACAAGCGAGATTGGGATGATAAGCTCGGCGCAGCTCTATGGGCCTATCGTACCACGGTGCGTACACCGACTGGCGCCACCCCATACACATTGGTGTATGGATGTGAAGCCGTTCTCCCTCTGGAAGTTCAAATTCCATCTCTTCGGATCGCTCTTGCAACCCAGATGACGACCGAAGAACAACATCAGAAACGCCTCGAAGAACTCGAGATGCTCGATGAAAAGCGCTTGGAAGCTCAGCAGCATATTGAGTTTTACCAAGCTAGAATTTCTCGAGCCTTCGACAAAAAAGTTCGACAGAGGAGTTTTAAGGAAGGGGACTTGGTCTTAACCGAGAGACGTCCTATGATCCTTAACTCCAAGAAGAAAGGCAAGTTCGAACCCAAATGGGAAGGACCGTTCATAGTGGAAACAGTCTACTCGAACGGCACCTATCGTCTAGTCACCAAAGATGGTGACCGGCTCATGATGCCAATAAATGGCAAATTTCTGAAGAGATACTATCCTTAGTATCCTCAGAAGAATTGAGGTACCAGGAAGTTCCCGGAAGAATACCACATCGGGGTATTCCTAGGGATAACCCGGTCGCTGATGAACAAGAAATCAATATTCGAATTCCGAATATTCTTGTTTGTCAGAATCTAACTCTCACAAGCACTCTTTTGCTGAGATGAGATCTAATCGTCTAGTCACCAATATTCTTGTTTTTGACTACTCATAGTCTCTACCACACAATTCCCTTGGTCAAACCTTACTACAGTTAGGACCAAAGCCAAATTCCCTTCTCGATTCGTCCAAAGAACGAGAGGTCCACAAATCGATCGATCAAACCCTTTTGCGGTTAGGATCGTCTCAAACTTCCCACTTGGTCAAACCTTACT
>BQKN01017774.1:0-10599 GCA_022839385.1 Asparagus kiusianus | reverse complement strand
CAGTGGGTCCACTAAAATTCTTTCTGGTTTAATCCATTCAAACTTCTATTATGTTTGTGCACTCAACACTTTCATGGTTAGAGTCCGGATATAATGTTTGGAATTTTGATCTGTCCAACCTGGACAAATCGTCAAACCCCTTTGTGTTAAGTCCCAATCACTTGATACTAGGAACCCTACTTGAGTGATTTGTACGAATCAATGCTCCCATTGTGATTTGCACTTCCACTCCATCTTGGTCAAACCTTTAAACAGTTAGGACCACAACCAAAATCCTCTCTCGATTCCTTCCATGAACGAGAGGTCCACAAATTAAACGGTCAAACCTTTAAACAGTTAGGGTCGTCTCAAGTTCTCGTCTTGGTCAAACCTTTAAACAGTTAGGACCACAACCAAAATCCCCTCTCGATTCCTTCCATGAACCAGGGGTCCACAAATTAAACGGTCAAACCTTTAAACAGTTAGGATAGTCTTAAATTCCCATCTTGGTCAAACCTTTAAACAGTTAGGACCACAACCAAAATCCCCTCTCGATTCCTTCCATGAACGAGAGGTCCACTTTCAAATTGAGCAATCAAACCTATAAAAATTAGGATTGTCTCTAACCTCACTTAGTCAAACCTGCAGATAGTTAGGACTAAGATTGAGTTATCCCTTTCGATAAACGAAAGACTTCCATCTTTTCCTTTTTCATCCAAACCTATAAAAGTTGGGGTCGAAATTAGAATTTGCCCTCAATAAATGAGGAACTCTTTTCTTGGATCAAGCAACCAATCCTATAAAAGTTAGGGTTGTTTGAATCCCTCCGATTCTCGGAGTAGAGATCTCACTCCTAGTTTCATCTTTCCGGATTCTGGAGGTGGAGATCCCACATCGAGTTTCCTTTCCAACTGAAGATAGAATATAAAATTCTTCCTTTTCAGTGTTGGAAGATAGAATATAAAATTTTTCCTCTCCTATTTTGGGTTCTTCTTTACCCTAAACAAGACCTGGGGACAGAATATAAAATTCTCCCTCTCCAGCATTGGGTTTGTCTTTACCTTGAGAAAAGACACAATTCTCAACTTCAAATCCGGGCATTTCATGCACAAGGAATTTTATCCCGAATCCTAAGTAGGGATAAGTCAACGCCTAACACGCGTTGCCGGTTAGCCCTTAACCGTAAAAAGGACAAAAGCCCACATATTCGACATTATGGCAAGTTGTTATTAATAACACCATAATCCGTGCTTCACACGCACGGGGAATTTTATCCCGAATCCTAAGCAGGGTTAAGCCAACGCCTAACACGCGTTGCCGGTTTAGTCTTTTACCGATTGAAAAATACACCAGAATCCGAGTCTGGGGACTTTTATCCTGAATCCTAAGTAAGGATAAGTCAGCGCCTAACACGCGTTGTCGGGTAGCCTATTCCTGTAACAATGGCGAAGTCTACGTATTCGAAGTCGTAGCATCAAGTCTAAGGGAGTTCATTCCTTTAGCACAACGTCACATTCGAAACGGATTTTAAAAAATCTGCTTGCTAGCCCGACTCAAACGGTAGTCGGTAAAGGCATATCAAATCCGTTGAAGGCTGAGGATTTGCCAAAAATCCTAAGTCAACGTCTGATACATGTTGCTGTTTAGTCTTTTCACAGGAGAAAGACAAAGTCTACGTATTCAATATCGTAGCACTAAAAGAGTTAATTCTTTTAGCACAACGTTACATGCAGAACGGATTTAAACAATCTGCATGCTAGCCTGACTCAAGCGGTAGTCGGTAAAGGCTCATCAAATCCGTTAATGGCTGAGGGTTTGCCAAAAATCCTATATATGCAAAATTCATTGACGCACCAGCTTTATTGACTGGTCTCGTGACTCGAGTATTTCACAAACTTCAGAATAAGATCCATGTCTGCAGACGAATCAGCCTTAACAGTTGGTCCTGCAACCCCAATTGTTGGGACTGCCATACTCCAGCAAACATACGAGTATAAACTGTATCAATGTCAAGCGATCTGAAACCCTAAGTCAGCACAATGTGACGGAGATAGTCAGTTCTAAGTCAACTCAACGACACGAGCCAAACTCAACTCATCAGTTTTAGATTTGAGACTTCGATGACGGCCAGCCGATAAACGCAGCGCCGAAGGAACTTCAGCTATTCGTCAAAACATCGAATAGACTGAAAATCAAAGGAGTCAAGAATTGAAGCTAATTACAGGTCCTTCATGTCGACTGAAGGTTGGACCAATCACATCCAAAGTATTCCAGCCTCTTCTACAAAAGAAACGAGTCTGGAATGCTTTGGAGGGGGTATCTGTAGGCATCGAAAATTGCCTATAGGTCTCTACGAACGGCTCAGTGCTAAGAAAAGATAATGAACATCATAATCCAAGTCACAGGAGATTGATTGATGTCGACAAACACATGAAGTGGGTTGACGAACTATGTGAAGCAACGTAGTTTCATAATAATAAGGATACGAACTGATCGGGAGCCCCGTGTCACTTACAAAAGATGAAATTCCCTTCGTGTCTCATTTATTTCATAGATGATCTAATCATTGGAGCTTATAGAACTCCTCGTCGGCTTTCCAACGCACTTTGAATCGTTCAAATCTGAGTTCGGATGAAGAAGTTACGGCGAAAACGAACAAACAGGCATAACGGAACGTCTCAGGCTGAACTGGGACACCCGAGGTGTCTCGGCACGACCGAGACACCCTAAGGTGTCTCGGGCATGGCTGACACACCCAAGGGCATCTTGCCCAAAGCCGAGACACACAAAGGTGTCTCGGACCTGGCCGAGACACCCAAAGGTGTCTCGGACCTGGCCGAGACACCCAAAGGTATCTTAGAACTTGTAGAGCTATTTTGACCATGATTCATTTTGAATCTGAAGAAATGAAAAACATGAAAGTTGTATATATTTTTGTCGTCTTTCCACAACATCTAGAATCAGGTTATTTGGAGATCATATGAGAAAGTTATGACTAAAATAGCACTGAGATACCCAAAGGTGTCTCGGACCTGGCCGAGACACCCAAAGGTGTCTCAGAACTTGTAGAGCTGTTTTGACCATGATTCATTTTGAATCTGAAGAAACTCAAAACATGAAAGTTGTAGATATTTTTATCCGTTTTCCAACCTATCTAGAATCAGATTATTTGGAGGTCATATGAAGAAGTTATGACCAAAATAATACTGAGACACCCAAAGGTGTCTCGGACCTAGCCGAGACACCCAAAGGTATCTTAGAACTTGTGGAGCTGTTTGGACTATGATCCCGCTAGAATCTGAAGAAATTCAAAACATGAAAGTTGTAGATCTCTTTGTCAGCTTTCCAACACATCTTGAATCACTCAAATCCGATTTCGGATGAAAGAATTAGAGCCAAAATACTGAATAGGGTACAAACTGTCTCGCACAGGTGCGAGACACCCCGAGCTGTCTCGCACTTGGGACGTGTTTTTGACAGTTTTCGATCAGTTTTAACAGCCCGGATCTCCTAGAAGCCTATAAATACAGCCCCTGGAGCCTCATGTTTTCAGATCTAGAATTTTAGAGAATTAGCGAAGCCCTGCCGAATTGAGGAGTGAAGATCCACAAGTTTCAGAGAGGAGGAGAGATCGGATCGAGTTCGTCGGCATAAAGAAGAGGAACTCATCAGATCTGCATCACCCGTGTTCGTTCCTTAGGATTATCCCGTTGCGGTAATCTTAAGAAGAGTGATTATCTCGCTTCGCCGAGATAAGAGCTACGGTTTCTCGATCCCTTCACGGATAGACGAAGCTCTGCCTAATTTTTCAGCAATCAGATCTGATCGACGGTGGTCCACGGATATCAACATCCCCATCACAGGCCAAGATCTCATGCAAGCAGAAGACCGATAAACGATCTCTGCGCTGTTTGAAGAGGATTATAATTTTGTATTCATTGTGTAAAAGTCTTATAAAAAGAGTAATTTTTGTTTTCGTTGTAAACGTCTGAAGTTTGTAATGAACACGACAATGAATCAAACAATTTTCTCCGCAAACACCAGTATGGCGTCGTTTGATATCATATTCCCAGTTTGTGACTTGAAATAATAGATGCGTTGGTTCGGTGATCCCGTACCGTCAAAAGTTTATAGCGTTGGGACCTCAAACTTTGGAGGATAAGGGGTTGTATCCCATTCAGTAGGATAGGGCCTAGCAACTCCCTCATCTTGGAGCTCGCTCCTGTGGGATATAGCATTAAGGCGGGCTTCCAATTCCTTGATTTTAGCCGATTGAGGATTTTGCTCATTCTCAGCTTCTTCTTCGGAGGATGATTCTTCCTGATGAGTTTCTTGCTCAGCAGTCTTATGCACTCTTTGTTTCTCCTTCGATATGGATGATCCTCCTTTCCGGGAGGATTCCGGCTGAGGTTGTGACTCAGCTTTCTAGAAATTGGCTCTATTTGCAATGATCTGAGCCATCATATTCCAAAGTTGATTGATGATTTTCTGCTGTGTTTGGAGCATGGCCTCCTGTTCAGCAACCCTCTTTGAAAGATCTTCAGAATTTTCCGCCATGTGGGCGAAGCTTCCATGTCCAATAAAAGAGCTTGATGATTGGGACTCCGCAATAGCTAAGTGTTCATCCTCGGAATTGGTTTCTCTGGCTAACCTTCGATAGTTGACAGGAGGAATGGCTCCCATCCGAGTTCGAATGTGTCAGTAGATTCCTTCAAACTCGTTAGCGATTTCTCTAACGCTTGGAGAACTATCCGTCTCTAACTCATTAGAACTAGGGACTGATGATTTCCCTCTGCTGACCATGTTGACAGTGATTCTAGGATACTCGGTCTCTGAAGTCTTCTTCATGCGCGAACATCGTCGTTGATTGAACAAAGCAACATTTGTTAATTGGTCGAACCCTAATGTTTTGGCCACACGTGAGGAACATTGATATCCTGAGAGAACCGTAGGAATCAGTCATTCATATTGGAATGAACGAATGACTTGTTGCATCGGTCTTTCCCTCGATATAAACACTCTCAAATCTGTTACAAAGACTTGAGAAGAATTATTCACTGATCGTAAGGTTTGAATTGGAACCCCCAGTCCATGATTGGACAAGACTGGCTCTTGGTGAACATGAATTTGGTTGAGATGTCTTAAATTCATGAACTTCTTATATCCACCCCTCAATCTAGTCGTGCTATGTAGAGTATTCGGGGGTCTCGCGGTATACACTAGGTTCTGTATTGGATTTCGTTACCCGAACACATGCCTGAGCTCCAGGTTTTGCTGGTGAAACGCAGTCCTGAGGTATGCAGTTTGCTGATGAAACACAGTCTTAAGATCTACATTTTGATTCTAGAACGCACTCTTGAGAGTTGTGTTTTAGTTCTGAAACAAACTCCTGAGAGTTGCGTTTTGGTTTTGGAACGCACTCCTGAGAGTTGTATTCAGTTTTTGGAATACACTCCTGAGAGTTGTATTCAGTTTGTGGAACATGCCCCTAAAGGCTGCGTTTTTATTGTACAATACGTCACTGAGGGCTGCGTTTGGCATAAGCTGAGCCCACTCCTTCGGAGGAGGGGCTGTTCGAGTAATCTTGGCTAAAGGAGAGGGCTTCCTTTGGCATAAGAGCAACAATTGGAGCTTTAGTCTCCTTGAAGACTTTTCGGATCTTGAGCATTGCCTTGGGGCTAAGGGATCCGAAGAAGAGTAACTCCTCATACTTGACTTGATTGAAGTTGATGATCAGAGTTTCAACGGTCGTTCCAGTGAGCTTGATGTCGGATTGCGCCACCACTTCTTCATCAGAGAAGCTAGTCCCCAGCGTAGTCACCATCTTTTGTTTGTTGGAAAATTTGCAATAAGACAATAAAAGAATTGAATTTGATTTATTTTCTTTAACTGCTTAGAAAAAGAATGTTTATAGCTCTCTCAATCTTAATTACAATTTGAATTTCCTAATTGCAAAAGATAAGAGAATTAATGCGAATTCTCTCCTTTGTTTAAGTCTGGGTTCTTCACGATAGCGATGAGATGCCTCCCTCGAATGTTCGCGTCGAGTTTGCTTCTCGTTGATGATCCGAACGTCTTGTTTTATTGGAATGTGGTTGATTTCTCTTGATTGACGTTGAGGAGAACTTGCATGGCAAGTTTGAAACTCCGAATGAGTTGATAACTCAGAGCGAGTTTAAACTCTTGAAAAAGAGTTGATTTGAACTAAAAATCGGTTAATAGCCAAGGATGAAAGCTCCCTGCTGTTGAACGTCGCTGAAGGATGTACGCCGATCTCCCCCTTTGCGATTTTATGCCAGAAGCCCGCTCAATGGTTTGTGATCTTGATCTGCCCAAAAAAGATCATCCCCAACTCTTCTGAGTTTTGAGGTATTTATATGGGATTAAGGGGTGCAACCACCCTCTTAATTCGCTCCTAAGTGGGGTTGTAATCCCCTCAAATCGTGGAAAACGGTTTTGGAACTGTTCAGCTTGTGTTTGAATGAGTCAAATGTAAAAAAAATGGCATTCTAGCCCGAACTCTGTGTTTTAGAACTAAAACGTAGAGTTGGGCATGTTTTGGCGGCTGAGAACGCACAGGTCGCTCTGTATTTTAAGTCTGAGATGCAAGAATGAACTCTACGTTTGGATCTAGAATGCAAAGTTGGGTTCTACGTTTTAGGCTAAAAATGCAGCAACGAAGTCTGAGTTTGGATGTTGCAACACAGTGAGGACCTCTGCGTTTTGATGTTACAACGTAGGGAAGACCTCTGCATTTTTTGATGTTGCAACGCAGGAAGGACCTCTGCGTTTTGATGTTGAAACACAAGTCTGACATCTGCATTTTGATATAAAGAGACCATCAATTTGTGGTATCTTTTACTAGAGCGTTGCAAAGATTATCATCTTGTAATCTTCCTCTTGGCTCCTTGAAAATATGAGAGTCGTCAGATTGTAACTCCCGATGTTAATTGTGAAGGCTGTTGATTAGAGCTTTCATCAACTGTTGCGAATATCGTCAGATTGTAACCTTCATCGATCTACATGAAAATCTTCAAATTATAGCCTTCTGAAAGTCGTCAAATTATAACTTTCATCATTAATGTTTGATGGGGGATCGGCTATCTGCAGTAATTTTTAGACAACCTACAAGGATATCATCAATATAGAGACAGAGGATGACATAGTCATTATTTATCACTTTAGAATAGACACTCTTATCGTGTTCATTCACAGAGAAGCCATATTGTGCAATGACTTTGTCAAATTTCTGGTACCATTGTTTAAGAGCTTGTTTTATACCATACAGAGATTTAATAATTTTGCAGACTTTATTTTTCTAAACATTTGGCAATGAAGCCTTCAGGTTGGCTCATATAGATTTCTTCATCTAAATCATCATTCAGAAAAGCAGTCTTGATATCCATCTGATGTATGGTCAGCTTATGAATAGCAGCAAAGGCTAATAATACTCGGATAGTTGAGATTCGGGCTACAGGAGAATATGTATCAAAGTAATCGATGCCCTTTTGATGAGTATAGCATTTAGCTACTAATCTAGCTTTATATTTATTAATGGAACCATCAGCTCTAAGTTTCTTCTTTAATATCCACTTATAGCCAACAGGTTTACAACCTGGAGGTAAATCGGTGAGTATCCAAATATGGGTTTCCATAATAGATTTTATTTCATTATCAATGACTTCATTCCATAAAAGAGATTCAGGTCAATCCATTGCTTCCTTAAAGGAGCTTGGCTCACCTTCAACAAGAAAGGTAAAGAAATATTCTCCAAAATCCTTTCGAATTATACATCTTTTACTTCTTCGAGGTTCAATATCAAAAGGTTGGGAAGAACTAGAAGATGGTAAATCAGAAGGAATAGATGATCTAGGATTTTTTGAGATTTTAGATTTGAAAGAAAATATGTTTTTAAAGTAGACTGCATCTCTAACTTCAATGATAGTATTGTTGGATATGTCACTGATTTCAGGGTTAATGACTAGAAATCTGTTAACATTGCTATCTAGTGCATATCCAATAGATGCAATATCGACAGTCTTAGATCTAATTTTCCTCTTCTTAGGTTCGGGAATAGCTACCTTATCCAAGCAATCCCAAACCCGGAAGAAGTTCAGCCTAGGAGTTCTCCCATTCCAAAATTCATAAGGAGTTATATCAGAAGATTTGTGGGGAATTCTATAGCAGCAATGATAGTTGATTTCTTTTGGCTTCATGGAACTAGAGTAGGAACTAGCACCAGAAGCAAAAGTAGAAGGAGTAGGTTCAGGTTCAGGTTGAGGACCATAAACTGGAGAGTTGGAAGGTTGAGATCCAAAAGATAAAGATTCAGAAGTATCAATGGTAGATAGGAGACCTAGGGTAGTGAGCCAGTATTTCATTTGATTAGCCCACCATTTGTAATTGACACTTGTGAACTTCTAAGGTTTGACACTCTTGGAATGATCAGGGCTAGCCATAAGTCCTATTAAAGTTAACCAGTCTAGGTATTTGAAATCTGGTGGAATAAAAGTTTTGTCAATACCACTCAACTAGTTACTTAGGAGTATGACTTTAGAGTCTGTGCTTGATCAATAAGAATGAACAGACGAAAACATGGCATATGAGCAGAACAATTTAACAGTAAATAATTTAAGAAATAATTAAAAAAAATTCTTTCTAATTTTCTAACAGGAACTGAAAAGGTAATTAATTATATCAAATTACGAATTAAAGCATTACACAGAAATTACAGTAACAAATTAGCAGTAATTATTCAAATAATAATTAACAGTAATAAAAATTAATAATGAACAATTAATTACAGTAATTTTGGATGAACAGTAACAATAATGAATATTTTTAATATTTTCTTGATGAATAGTAATTTTAATAATTATACGATGAATAGTAATGAAAAGTAACGGTAATTTCAGTTAATTTTTTCGGATTTAAATAAATCAGCAGCTATGAATATTCTGGTCTGATTGGGAGCAGTCGTGCAAACACTACCATAGAAGATTGAGAACCCGCTTATCGCCCTAGCGCAGATGATCTCCTCTCCCCTAGCGGTAAAAACCCCGGAATTGGCCGGCCTCTGTACTCGGGCGAAAGTGCAGAGCTTCTGCTCAGATGAAGAAGGTTGCCCAACAATAAGAATAATAATCAGAGAGATTTTGTTGAGAGAAGAGAGAAGACGGAGGAGAGAATTGCTTTTCGTTGTTGTGCCTTCCGAGCTAGGTTGCCTCTGAATTTATAGGGCATGGAAACCCTGAGAGTTATTGTTGGATTCCGCATGTTGCTCAGTCGTTCCGCATGCTCCTCATAATTTACGCAGCTGTTACGCAAGTTGAATGACCGAGTAAAGGAAATGAGAAAAACGTGTAAAATAAAAGTTTGAAAAAACAAAACCGCGTGCGGCATGGTGTGTGCACGTGTGTGTTATGCAAACCCAAACAATAGAAAGCCCAAAACACCCCCTTCTTTGGGATCCTCAAAGCCCGTAGAGAGTAGAAGCATTATAAACCCTCTACTATTCATCAACTTAGTCCATGTGAGAGTATTCATTGAAGGCAAAATTGTTTTTTCTCCTCTACAAGGCCAACATCTTCATTCTGAATTAGTAGTATCTAGAAACATACAATCCCAGATTGAGGTTAATAAAAGCTCTTCTTGTATTAAGTGTTAAAATTTTCACACTAGAAACGATATGGACTGAGTTTTTGAAATACATGCATATGTGTTTCAGATTATAATAAAAATAATATATGTTTATTTATTTTCATTGTTATTTGAGAAAATGTATACCACACACAAATCCCATATGAATTTTACTCTTTACTTATTAATGAGTTTCAGTCACTGAAGTATAATCCAAAATAGTACACTTACGCAAAGACATTGGCTCCCACCTCAAAATAAGTCAACATCTTGTTTTTACAGAAATTTTGACAATCCGTATTCTTTTCAAACCACCACTTAGACTGATATTGATCTGCTAAAAATATTAGCATGTGCTCGTTAATTATGAAATAGAAAATAACACGTGGCTTGCTAGACTAAAATATCAATATAACATGCGAGATGATTATGGACTTCAATATTATTGGCAGAAATAATTAATATATGTGTGGTAGCAATAACATAGCACGTGCAATAATACATTTTGGCAAAAAGAATATATGCGTAGCTTGCTTGAGGGCTAAATATCAATGTAATTAACATACAAGATGATTATTGTTGGACTTCAATATTCGTACCTTAAACATTAATGTTAAATATGACTTATAAAATATTGGTTGAAATGATTCTCAAAGATTAATTAGCCAGAATTGTGCTTTCAACTTGTCCATGAGAATTCGTGTTGGCTAAGTGGCGCCGAAGTTAAAACTTATAAAGGTGGATACGTTATACAGTGTTTTTAAATATTATTTAAGATTTATTTTTTACATAATCAAGTCCATATTTGCTATTTGTTAACTGATGATCTTTCACAGGTTGTTATTTTCAAAGTTACCCCAAAAATTATGTAGACATCCTTCACTACACTTTTAAAGAAAACAATAACTAATTTCTTAAATATGATCAAAGTAATAGCTCCAATTTATTTTATTTAAACTATCTACTCTCTCTACTTCTTTT
>BQKN01017767.1:0-15951 GCA_022839385.1 Asparagus kiusianus | reverse complement strand
ACGGTGAAATCCACCTAGCAGATGTGAATATTCCAAATGAATTATATACCCTTTATACAATGCAATCACTAGAGGCAATTGAGTTTCGAAGCCATACGAGAATGTACAACAGTATTTTCTCATTCATATCGTTTGGGGTCAGATTTGATAAAGAGCTCGCATCAAATAGAAAAGGAGTTTTTACATTTAGAGCAAAATACCAAATATATTATAATCTCCCTGCTCTAATTCTAAAGAAAAGTAAGCCTTCATACTTTCAACTTTACTTCTATGATACAGAGAATGAGTTGCAAAATTGATTGAGAATACTAGACAATGCAAATATGAGTGAAATCACAACTAAGATCTTGATGGATATATTGCAAGGAAACTCATATTCAAAGTTCCTTCGCAAATTGAATGATTAACAATCTCAGATCAGAAGTGACCTGCTACATCATAGATACGAAAACATCCTACAATCTATTGTTGGGACGATCTTGGATTCATGCAAATCGTATTGTCCCGTTTACCATCCATCAAGTGATGAAGTATGTCGATGAAAAGGGAGAAGTCAGAACCCTGATAGCCCAAGAACAACCATTCAAGGGTGTGGAAAACTACCACACTGATTTAGTTTTCTACTTGGACTCCCAAGAACTGGAGCAGGCAAAAGAAGATTTTGACAGCGATAATGAAGCAGACGACAAACCCGAGCCTGAACCTGAGGAAGAATGTCTGTGGGAATTAGATTTGAATGTAATGAGCTAGAATGAGCTCAAAAACAATGATGTATCTAGTGAGGGCGAGTGTAGACGGTAAAAATTACCACGGGGGATTAACGAACAAATTCGCCCGCAGATCAGGACCACCCGCTTTTAGATGAAGAAGCCTACTGTAGCCACGGAGTGGGTTCGCTGACACACGAGCCCCACATTGGCCGCATGCGCTAAATCACATGGGCTCGCCAGTGAGGCGAATCCGCCCTCATGAGCCAAATCCGCTCGCAGGGGTTCAAATCCGCCCTCATATACCAAACCCGCCCACAGAGGGCCACGTCTACCTACGTGAGTCGAAAGCCGGGTTTCCAGGGACAAGCCTTTCCTACTTCCTGCGATGCGAGGGGAGGGAGCACAGCGCTCTAGATTCGTCAGACGGCCGCCCACAATTCAAGCGAACAAGACAGACGCCGGACCGGCTTGCATACTCATAAATACGGGTCACCTCACCCATCAGAATGGAGAACCAAAGCCGTCGGCGCGCAGCAAGCTATCTGGAGCCCACTCAGGCACGAGACGTCCATTCTCCCGCCTCTATCAAGATATAGGGCGAAGAGAGAAGGCACAGGACCCCAGGACCGTCAGATGGCCACTCGGTGGCTCACAACGCGGGTAAGCAGACAGCTGCCAGAGCAGCCTACACCCTCATAAATGCTGCTTACCTCACTCGTTCAAACCGGGAGCAGGAGCCGCCGGCGCTCGATGAGCTGGTCAGATCCACTCAAGTATCTGGCAGTCGCTGTCACAGATACGAGGAGGGGCTTTCCCACTCCTACGCGACGTGACGCAACATGCGGCATCTCGAATGACCGCTGGCAGCACAGAGGAACAGCAGAATGTCTCTAAACAATGTATGGTCACATCCCATAATTCCAGGAATAGCCAAACTGTCTCTCTCCCATTAAAAGGCTTCTTTCAGCAACTTGGGAGGCAGCGATCGATTGATCAATCAAGAGAGGAAGAGGCTTTCTGCATACCCTTGCATTACAGCGCCATCTCCTAGCTCCGAGCCCTGATCGCCGGCGAGCCAGAAGAGACGAACTCCTTCACCCTGAGCTTCTACTGAGTACTGAAGCTCTCCGACAACCTCGGTCAAATCGTCCAAGGAAAGCAAACTCGGCACGAGCACCGAGCGAGGCATCCTGTAGCTACCTTAAAGTCCCTACGATTAAACACAGAGGGCCTTCCCTCTGCTTTTGTTGTAATCATTTGATTATTAGTTTGTAATAAGCCTTCTTATCAATACAAACGAAGTTCCCTGTTTTCGGGAGATCAAAAATTACACCTACAGAAGATGGCGACCACAGTGGGAGAAGCTGTTTCCTCTAGTGAAATGGTGGTAGCTCAGTTTGACGAGGTTGCTGTTGGGACGACAGTGGAGTCCCTAGAGATCGAGTTTGACCAGGCCAAGTACAAAGAGTACTTGTCTTCCTCTTCTTCCGGTGGCGAAGCGTCCCGCAAGCGCCACAGAGTCGTGCGCAGGAGCCGACCTCAGACGGTCAAAACTCCCGCGCCAGAAGGCTCTACCAAGTCTCAACGGGGAAACCCGCCCCAAAGCCTCTCGAGGCCGAGCCCCAGATCGAGAGCACGGGGCAAGGGCCTGCTAAGTGGGTCGCCAAACGACCCTCAGTAACGCCCATCCCGAAAGAGACACCAATTCATTCCGACATGATTCATACTGCCACAGTCCACGCGGACACTCTTCTCTCAAGAAGAGCTCGCCAGCGGCGAGAAGGCAACCCATCTTACACCGAAGGGCCCTCCAAATCAGGGGCACCAACGGATAAAGATCAGGCCACCTGCTCAGGTGAACTTCGCTTCTCAGGTCACATCCCTGATGCGAATAAACCATCGCGAGCGCACGGGTCTGCCCGCACAGGCGAATCCTCGAAAGTGGGCGGGTCTTGCCCCGACCACCTGACAGATAGCTCCAGAGGCAAACCGATGGACGAGGAATCACCCATTCGCCCACGCGAGCGAAGGGTTGAATCTCGCCCATATGTTGGAGTTCGCTCAGACGCGAGAGTTCGCCTGCCAAGGCAAACTCGCCCAACTCCTACATGAACAAGCTGGGGGTAGTCCGTCCCTACCCTATCGAATGGGATACGGTCCTATACCCAGCGAAGTTCAAGCCAATCAGCTTGGTGCAGTTTGACGGCAAGGGCTCGCCCTCGCAACACATCTACTACTTCATGACGCAAACTGGATTCCTTATGGGGAACGACGCCATTCTCACGCGACTATTCATAGGCACCCTCAAGGGGGTGGCCTTTGAATGGTTCCGTAAGCTGGAACCCGGCTCCATCAAATCATGGGCCGATGTCGAAAGGCTCTTTTTGGCCCGCTTCTTCGACGATGATACGGAAGTTTCGATGGCCACTCTCCTTGCTAAAAAGCAACGAAAGTCGGAGTCGGTCAATGACTTCGTGAAAAGATTCTGGAATCGGTCCGTTCACTGTCGGGACCAAGTCACCGAGTCAACACTGATCGAGATGTGCCGCAACAACCTATCAATCCATATTTTGTCTAAGATAGGCGCGGTAGAAACTCGGACGTGGAAGGAGCTTGTGCGTCAAGGCGAACAGGTAGAAAACATGATCAAGAGGCTGGAGGCCGAAGAACCGCAGCCCAAGAAGGGAGCCGCAGAACCGGCTGCACCGAAGAATCCCTCTCGAACAAGAGGAAAAGAGATCATGGCAGTCGATTCCGCCCCAGCGCCAAAGACTGCCCAAAGGCCAAAGCCCAGACAGTTCGAGCAACGCCTTCCGCGACAGTATGACTTCAAAGAAGACCAGGTGGTAGCAACGTTCGATACTCTGCTCAAGAGTGGTCGAATCAAACTGCCAGAAGCCACGAAGCCTGAGGAGGCTAACAAAACCGATGATCCGAGTTATTGTGCTTATCACAGGTTCCTTGGTCACCACACGACCAAGTGCTACGTCCTCAAGGAAAAACTCCAGGCCCTCTACGACGCGGGGGTCTTGAAGAAGGAGAAAGTCCAAAAGCAGGTGACCACGAACATGATCACCTTGAGCTTTGGGACAAATCTCCCAGAGGTTCGAGCTCCGGCCGGTGTAGTTCCTATCCCCAAGGCGGTTTTGAAGATCACCAACGACGATCCTCACAACCAGCGGGAGAAGGGCTTGGTCCCGCAGACCCTGCCATCGGGACAGATAATGTGGGTCCATCCAGACCTCCTCAACGATGAACAATGGACTGCAAGGCCTTCGAAAGAGGCCAAGGGAAAACATTGCAACGTTGTCTCTGCCATTCAAGATAGAGACAGCGCAGTGATAGCCGCCCTTACCGATTCCGAGGAGGACACCAATGTCTTCGCCACGAGGGCAGGAAAGGAATTCGCCAAAGAATATCCCACGAGGGCAGAGAACCCGGCAGGACCTCCCAAGAGGCCAGCCACGATGACTCCTCCCAACCCAGATGGGCCAAGCTCGAGCCGCCAACCTTTCCGATTCAACGTGCTCGCACAGCTGAAAAGCATCCCGGCGCAAATCACCATGTACGACCTCCTCCGGTTGTCCAGGTCTACTCGCGAAGCCCTGCAAGAGGCTTTGGCCGACTCAGAGGCATTCGTCACCTATTTCTCGAAAGAGGCAGAAGCGGAACGAGAATGCACGACCTGCTGCCAAGTCTCCGAGAGACGAGTCCCGTGCATCACTTTTACTCCTGAAGACATGCTCATCAAGAGCACGTCTCATGATCGACCGCTGTACTTCACGGGATACGTCGGATCGGCGAAAGTGGACCGGATCCAAGTCGACCTGGGTTCTGCGTTGAGCATCGTACCCCTAAAATTGATCAAGCACTTGGGGATACTGCCAAAGCGTTTGTCCTCGACCACCACGACTATTTTTGGCTTTAACGCCACAGGGACGCGGCCGTTGGGCAAAATCCGCCTGAAATGCTGAATAGGCGATATGAAGACAGAGGTGACCTGCTATGTCATCGATGCCGAGCCTTCCTACAACATACTCCTGGGATGTCCGTGGATCCATGGCAACCGAATTGTCCCATCTACATTACACCAATGCCTCAAGTATGTAGACGACTACGAGCAAGTGAGGACGGTAGTGGCCGATAAACAGCCCTTCAAAGGTGTCGAGAACTATTTCACGGACTCCTTGCTGTATCAGGATCCTGTCGAACCGCCGGTTGAAGAACCAGAGAGCGGCAACGAGGCGAATAGCGAGCCTGAGTACGGCGACAATCTAATCCTAAACGACTTCGAGTCAATTGTAATCGGTTATGAGAGTCATCATGTAACCAACGCTATTCAGGCGGAGAAGATTGTCATCAATGAAAAATCCGACTTTGCTTATGTGTCGTCTTGTTCTACGTCTGAGGATGAGGAACCCAACGACCTATGGTCAGAACTCTACCGTGATCCTTCCCTGCACTTGCCCGTATGCTCATCATACATCGCCAAAACACAGCCGATCAAGCCATCACAGGCTGTGTTCGTCGTGCCAGCCCAGAACAACTATCAAAAAGATATTATCTTCGGTCGAATCGATCATCCCCTGCGCACGCTATGGGACGAGTCTGAAGATGAGGATCCCGCGCCCCAGTTTTCGCAATACAGTCGAATTGTGAGACGCATGATGAGCGACATGGGGTATGATCTCACTCGTTTAGAGGGCCTGAATTACGGCCGGGGACGTAAGACGGTCATCCGACCCGCTTACGTACCTAAAGGGAAACCCTCGAATTACTTCAACAGGACTAGGAGAGGCTTAGGCTACTCCTCCTCCTTGTCGGACTTGTGTTTCCACGTCAACGAAGATTTTGACTACGCATGTTCAGGGGATCAATCGTTAGTAACCTCAGCATGGGACTCGGATGTCAGCGTGAGGGACCTGTTCGATAACCTCACAGTCAACATGGCTACAATGGATCCTGCCGAAATGGCGGCAGATGAACAACTTCCACTCTATGACGAGATGTGGGATCGCCATGTTAACGCCCAGTGGAGTAGTCGCTTCGAGCAACGGGAACCACCCACCGAAGACGAAATCCTCTAGGTGAACATGGGCACTGACGCGAATCCCAAGCTCATATTCATCAGCGGTAGCCTGCCTCCTCAAGAAAAAGAGGATCTCATTGCCCTCATACGGGAATACATCGACGTCTTCGCATGGAATTATGAGGACATGCCTGGCTTGGATCCGCGGGTCGCCACGCATCACCTCAACATCAGCTCAGATGCCAAACCAGTCAAACAACAGCAAAGGCGGTTTCGCCCCCAGATCATGGAGGCGATCGAGGTCGAAGTAAAGAAACTCATCGAATCCGGCTTCATCAGAGAGGAACAGCACCCCGCCTGGGTGGCCAACATTGTTCCAGTGCTGAAAAAAAACGGTAAGATCTGTATCTGCATTGACTTTAGGGACCTCAACGCTGTGTGCCCCAAAGACAAATTTCCCCTGCCCATCACGGATGTCATCATTGACAACACGTGCGGGTTCGAGAGGATGTCCTTCATGGACGGGTTCTCGGGGTACAATCAAATCAAAATGCACCCCGAGGACGAGAAACACACCTCATTCAGAACTCCTATGGGGGTGTACTGCTACACGGTCATGCCCTTCGGACTCAAGAATGCCGGCGCAACCTATCAACGCATCATGAGCACGATCTTTCGAGAGCACCTGCGAAAGACAGTGGAGTGCTATGTGGACGATCTGGTCGTGAAAAGTCGCCACAAAGGCGACCACCTTCAAGACTTGGGGACGATGTTTGAACTCATGAGGGCTCACCAGCTCAAGATGAATCCCACGAAATCATTCCTGGGGATGACTAGTGGTAAGTTCCTCGGTTTCGTCGTCACAACGAAGGGGATCCAAATTGACCCCGACAAGGTGCGAGCCATTCAAGAACTTCGGCCACCCCGGAACCTCAAAGAATTAAGGGGTCTTCAGGGACGACTGGCCTATATCCGAAGATTTATCTCAAATCTTTCGGGCAAGTGCCAGCCGTTCTCCAAGCTTATGAAGAAAGACACCTCCTTCGTATGGGACGAGCCTTGTCAGAAGGCTTTTGAGGACATCAAGGCTTACCTCTCAAATCCGCCTGTCCTCACCGCACCAATCTCAGGGAGGCCATTTCTCATCTATATACGCGCCATGGAACACTCTTTGGGTGCTCTCTTGGCACAAAACGATGACTCCGGCCACGAGCAAGGCATATACTACCTGAGTAGGACCTTGCAAGGCGCCGAACAACGGTACCCGATGGTTGAGAAAGAATGTTTGGCCTTGGTGTTCGCCATCCAAAAGATGCGACACTACCTGGTTGGCCAGACAATCCATGTCATCTCCCGAATGAACCCCATTCGAGTCTTCATGACGCAACCTGCGGCGTTAAATTGGCGCCTAGCTAGGTGGGCATTGCTGCTCTCCCAGTACGACATTCATTTCATGCCACAGAAGTCGGTCAAAGGGCAGGCCATATGCAATCTCATGGCTAGTCACCCGCTGGGAGCGAAGACCGACTTGTTTGAAGATTTGCCAGACGAACCGCCCGAAGTCAATGTAACTTCGTTACTGGAGGTGTGGCAGATGTTCTTCGACGACGCGTCTAGCGTGGCTATGGACGGTTCTATCATTGCTGGAGTGGGGGTAGTCCTCACTTCTCCATATAACCACGTGCTGCCCCGAGCCTTCTCCTTGACGGAGCCATGCACCAACAACGTGGCTGAGTACAATGTCCTACTCATCGGGCTTGAGTTGGCCAAAGAGCTAGGGATAAGACATCTCGAAGCTTACGATGATTCCCAGCTCATCATCAAACAGATGACCGGCGAATACGAAGTTAGGAACGAAGACCTGATCCCACTCCACAAGGCGGCTATCACACTAGTGGAGTCATTCCAGAGCTTCCGCATCGAGCATGTGCTGCGATCCAAGAACACGCATGCGGACGCGCTCGCCTCTTTGGCGGCCAACCGGCTCAACTACTAGGGATAACCCAATGGGTCACAGTGGCGAGTAGGAGGCTCTTTCGATCGAAAGACGCTCCAGAAGCAAACGCCACCCACCAAGCCCCAGATCAGCCTAGTGCTGAGGATTGGCGCCTCCCGATCATCGATTACGTCCTATACGGCGTATTGCCTGAAGATGCAAAGGAGCGGGAGTCTGTTCGGAGACGTGCTACGAGATTCTACTATGATTCAACCACCAAGACGTTGTATCGAAAGTCGTACGACGGCTTGTTGCTCCGATGCCTTTCAAAAGCGGAGGCACAAGAGGCACTGCGTGAGACCCACGGCGGCGTTTGCGGGGCCCACCAGCCCGGACCCAAACTTTGGGATCACCTGCAAAGGATCGGCTACTTCTGGCCTGGGATGGTTCACGACGCAGTTGCCTACGTGAAGCACTGCCATGAGTGCCAGATTCACGCCAACTACATGCATCAGACGCCTGAAGACCTGCACCCGACCAAGGCTTCGTGGCCTTTCGAGGCATGGGGGATGGACATAGTCGGACCAATATCCCCTCCATCGGCAAGAGGTCATCGCTTCATTCTCGCGATCACTGACTACTTCTCTAAATGGGCTGAAGCCATCCCCTTGAGAGAAGTCAAGACTAACGACGTGATTAAGTTCATCAAACACCATGTCATCTACCGATACGGCGTACCCCGACGTATCATTCATGACAATGGTATACAATTTGTCAGCCATGCATTCACCAGGTTCTGCGACAAGTTCCGAATACAGAACCTCTCCTCCACGGCCTATAACCCATCGGCAAATGGCTTGGCCGAGGCCTTCAACAAAACAATCATCAAAATCTTGACCAAGTTAGCCTCCACCAGCAAACGCGACTGGAACGAAAAACTTGGCGAAAGCTTGTGGGCGTATCGCACAACGGTTTTCGCACACCGACTGGCCACACGCCCTACTCATTGGTATACGGCTGTGAGGCCGTATTGCTATTAGAAATTCAGATCCCGTCCCTCCGTGTCGCCTTGGCAACGGGAATGACGGTGGAAGACAACCATCGACAACAACTCGCCGAGCTTGAAGCACTGGACGACAAACGTTTAGAAGCGCAACAGCACATCGAGTTCTACCAAGCCCGGATGGCTAAGGCTTTCGACAAGAAAGTCAGGCGCCGAGCCTTCAAGGAAAGAGAGCTAGTGCTGGCCGTTCGCCAACTAATGATTCTCACCTCCAAGAAAAAGGGCAAATTTCAGCCCAAATGGGAAGGACCGTTCGTAATAGAGACAATCTACTCGAATGGCGCCTATCGCCTTGTCAAGCCTAATGGCGATAAGATCATGATGCCCATCAACGACAAGTATCTGAAGAAGTACTACCCTTAGTCCTTCTTCACCAACTCCCACGAATGCATGAGTCTAAACTGGTCCTCAGACCCTCCAACTAGTATACGAGGCTAAACTATCCCTACTTTACCCACTCTGGCGATAGACCCCACTCAGAGTTCAGTTCGCCAATCTTCTCCAATAAGATGGCGGATCCACTAAAGTCGCTCATATCGCGACAAACTCAATTCAATTCGCCATTCTTCCCCAATAAGATGGCGGATTCACCAAAGTCGCTCCCATCGCGACAGACACAACACAATTCGCCAATCTTCCCCAATAAAATGGCGGATCCACTCTAGTCGCTCATATCGTGGCAGGATCAAAAGTCAATTCGCCAACCCTCCCCAATAGGACGGCGAATTCACCAAAGTCGCTCATATCGCGGCAAACAACTCGGTTATGTTAACTGTCACCCTAACCGAACCGACTTATCAGTCTCCCTCAACGAGAGGGTAAGACCCCATAGTTGCTCCGATCGCAATAAAGCTTCATCAGGTTAATGATTACCTCCGATGACTGGCGCCGCTATTCCTACGAATAGTATAGCCTAAGTGATAACCTACCACGCGACGTGTTATTGCTTCGGTCGATAGTCACACTCTTACGTCCCTGAACTATTTGACCTATTCCAGCTATCCTAATATTTCCTTAGGGTAACTGATGGGTAGCAGCCTACCACGCGAGGGCTCCTACAACGATCGATCATCATATTCCTACATCCCTGAACGACTCGATTATCACCAGCATCGTCACCTTCGCGGGCGATGACAGCTATCAAGGGCAACTCTCTTCCAAGGCCAGCTTGATGTAGTCGGCCAAAGTGTCTTGGAAGTTAGTCAGGGTTCGCGTCACCTACCTCTTTCGCAAGCGTTCCAAGGGGGAGAGAGTGGCCTCCTCTGCCGAAAGTAAAGTTGCGATCGAAGTGCTCGTGGTCATGACCGCAGTAACAGCGATGGGAGCCGCCAAAGTCGGTGTAACCGCCGACGCCATCAGCGTGGCGGTCGCGGCTTCGCTAGTCACCACAGGCGAGGAAGTGGCCACCAGCCAGCAGTTGTCCCCATTTGAACAGGAGGCTCTCGCACTGGGATTCGCCCCCAATCGGTGCCCCCTCGAGGGTGAAGGTCCCCTCTTGCTGGCTCGCACGAGCCGACATTTCCTCTTCACTCGACAGCGCCTCATGGATCGAGACGTCGTCATCATCTGCCTCTGATTCGCCTGAGTGACCCGTCCAAGTGGGGGGATCCTCCTTGCCAGCAGCTGCGTGAGGGAGTTCGGCTACAAGTGTAAAGGAAACGTTAACAAAAACCCCCTAGCATAGAAGGGCTAACAACGCTAAAGTCTATGCTTACCTGAACCCCCGAGTTCTCCTCTGTCTCCACTCTCTTCCTCCTCGTCAGAAGGGATGGGGATCACTCGCTCGAATGTACCTGCACAGATCCAAAATCAACGATCAGAGGGTGTACGCCCGACTTCGTGCACTAAACTATCACACTAGAAAGTTACCTCCGGGCGCTGACGAAGGGGTCATCAAAGCCCCCGCCGGCGGTCTCACATCAGGCCTCGGAGGGGTGTCTCTCGGGACCGCCTCCGACACGATAGGGGGAGTAACCTCCGCCGTCCCCTCGCTACGGGCCTTCTTGGCCACTTCTGCTCCAGAACTTTCAGCCGCCTCCCGCTGCCGCTTAGAAAGCAGCGAACTGCTCGGAGATAGGAGAGGCATCCCCATGCACCCAGCGATCGCGCTCCGGGCTTGCTCCAGGCGCTTACTCGCCCGGGTTAACTCAACAGGCTCCCTCCGCTCGCCATGAGGATCCAATGGAAGACTGGGAAGAGGAGCCCACGTCTCGAGCGCCTCGGATTCATCTGTACCCGCGTCTTCACCCTCAGGGTCTTCTGCAGGATCCTCCATGAGCCGCTCCTTAGCAGTTGCATGGCCCCTCCGCCTCGAAGGACGGGCAGCTACCCTTGGACGACGCACGTGCTCCGCCAAACACGAGCTCTGAAACCAGAAGTCAGCAGGATTAGCGCTGGCGCCCCGATACCACCGGCAGTACGAGAGCGTGTGGTGCAAATCACGATCCTTCGCGGGTAACTCAAAGCGGGCATTGGTACCGCCAACGTGAGTCCAGAACCATCCCCGAGCTCTGTCCACCAGCCCTCCTTCAAAGTGCAGATGGGGATTGGCATTGCTCATGTACAGTTGGTCATACCCAAACTGGCGGGCGAACCTGCAAGGGATGTACGGCTCTAGATAGCACGTAGAACCCGTTCGTAAAACGTGGTACCCCGGCCGGATGTTCACCAACCAGCGGAAGGCGCCACGAGGGAGAACTGTGTAATGATCCGCCGTTGGCGCATCCCTGAGGGATTCTCCATATCCTCCCCCACTGAAATAAGGAAAGGAGCGGCGAAAATTATAATGCCCAAAGTGGGAGAGCGTCTTCCGTGTATCGGGGATGTCCTTGCATTTCCAGGAGCACCTCTCCAAACGCTGGACGAATGGGACGAACTTGTCGCCTGGAAGCGTCGCTGGGGCGCTCATCAAACATTCACAGTGGTATACGAACCACGCCATCAGGTAGGTGTATAGCAACCCCACCCTAGGATTGGGGGTTCTGATAACCTTTCCTTCCCCCTCGTCGAGAACCGACACACGACAAAATTGGGCCGTCAGAGTGCGGAGACCCCGATGAATGCACGCTATCGTCGCCGATACCAGGGAGTAAGACTTCCCGTGAGCTAAGCAAACCGCCGGATATACCACCTCCGCAGGAAGAGCCTTGAAAGAGTGAGTGGGAATTACGCACCTCTTCAACCATAACATGAGGTACCCCACGAATAGAGCCTTCCCGGAGATGGGGGACTTCGTCTGATGATGAAATGAGTAGAGGACCGTACCAGACTTAAACCTACCCTCGTCACGGTCGAGAGTCATGGTGCTTCCCTCTTCAGCTGTCCTCGCCTCCACTTCGGACTGGTCGCATTCGCCTAACGGGAGAGCAGGCTTCCCCTTGACATCGTTCCCTGGGAACAGATAATCAGCCCAATTCTTGTGGCTGATCCCCGGAGTCCTCTTCTTCTTCCCTTTATGATCCGCTGCCCCTAAGGTACTGAGGCAGATGTGATAGTGGCAGAGTAACTCCCATAGAGTTTCAACCGCCAAAGGCGAATGGTTTGACAGTTGATCGATCTCATCTTGATCGGGGACGTACTCCTCGTAAGGAAAGTCTCCCAGAGGCAGCCCCGACACGTCATACATCTCGTGAGGGGTGATGCTAAGCTCACCGTTCAGGGTGAAAAATGTGCCGCTTTTCGCACAATACAGTTCCAAGATGCTGTGGAACTGAGAAGCGTTGATCCGCAAGCCATGTCGAGTGGCTTCGATGGCCACATACAGCTCTGTATTCTTGAGGTCAGCATTCTCGACCAGAACATAGTCGGTGATCTTGGGCCACCAAGTGTCGCTACCGGGTGCAGAATAGACCCACCCCGGGGCTCTGAAGTCCTTCGGGAGAAAGCTCCCACCGGCTCAGAAGAAGCGGTGACAGAAGGTCTCCGCCACCGCTGTCGACTCCCCCGCAGGCGGTTCAGCGGACAGTAAGCTAGGGCGCAGACCCGTCACACGCTTACATGAACTCTCCACTCCATACCCAGCCATAGAGCCCGTAAAGACGCCACAAGTGGCCCCGTCCTGAGTTGGGGTCAAATCCCAGTTCATCGCCCGGGGAACCGCGAGGGACCGTAGCTCGACAATCGAAAACCCTCTCGACATGCTGGGAAGGTAGTAATGAGTCCCCTCTACCGTGCGGAACCACCTGCCCTCTTTGAGCAGCAGAACGGAAGGATCAGTCATCGCATTGCTGAATAAGAACCGAGGTTTTGGCAGCTCCGCCCTGGTATCATCTGTCAACGCCGCGTCGGTCGTCAACTCGCATAGTGTCAAGTGATGACCGTCCGTGACCCTCTTTATTAGGCCATTTGGCTTATCGGCGGTGAACGCGGGTACTGGAGCCAAAGAGGGAAATCGTGGAGGTGCCGTATAGTTCGTACCCCCGGCGTGGCCAACGGCCACGCCCTCCGGAAAAGCCTCATCGGAAAAGGTCGCTGAAAGAAAGAAAAAAATCAATCAAGACAAAATCCGCTGTAAGGGTAAAGTCGCCCATCAAACAGGGATGGGCGAAATCGCCTGTTGAAAGGGGAAACCCACTTCGAACAAGGTCTATCCGCACAGACAACACTCCTCTCTACCAGGAAAGGGCCGAACTCGCCTATCGAAAAGCGAGTTCACCTCCTTCCCGCTAAAGGTTGAGTTCGCCCGCGGAGACAGAAATCACCCTCTAAAGGCAAATAGAGCTAACTTTGCCCCAAATTGGGGAAGCTACCAAAGGACGGCGGGATTTCGGGATAATGAGCGACCCTCAATCCGACGCCTAGAACCTACATGGGGTCGTCCAGCGAACCCATCGACTTACCTGAGCGCGGCTCCGGAGCACTGGCATGCATGCCGGCGGAGAGACGGTCGGAATAGCATCCGGGGCCTGCGCCCCTCACTTTGCACCTCTTAGATCTTGGGGCCATTGAAGGATGAAGCGGGAATTCTTTCCTTGGAAGTCTTTTTTTTAAGATTCGAGAGCACGGAAACTCCCAAAGGAGGAAAACGGCTGGTTTAAAAGGGCGGAGTTGTCCACGTGGTCTCGATTGCCCTCGAAAGGCGAAAACCCTAACGGGCAAGAGACGTGGCCACGATCAAATTCAACGGCCCAGATCACCCTCGGTACATTGAAAGAACCGAGATTGGCGGTTGCATCCGACAGTTAGATTCGAAAACCACAACCACGATCAGAACGAGGCGCACGGAGTAGACGTCAAACTGTCGAATCACGATAAAGCCACGACGCCTTAGCTGGAAAGGCACGAAGCCCCGCTGGTGGACACGTGGTTTGCTCACATTAGGCCTACTTTCGCCCGAGGGAAAGGTCTCGACGGCGAAAACTTGAATGAAATCCGCAAGACAGTCAAAAATTTCACCATCAAAGCCCAACTTCGCCTGCATGACTCACCCACCCTTGGGAAATAGGCGATTTGCCCAAAATTTTGAAACCAACAAAGTGACTTTGTTTAGACCCACGCCCCAGACGGCTAGGGGTCAGAGTAGAAATCTTAGCATTAAACCTAAGAGAAACCACTCGACAGCTCATCATACTGAGGGGAACAGTATGGCTAGCCCGATTCAAACAATAATCGGTAAAGGCAGACTAAACCCGTTGATAGTGGAGGGTTTGCTAAAAATCCTAATGCGCTTAGTCCGCCCAAAACTTCTTTATTCAAAGTGTTCCAGATCACACGTAAGTCGGTTTTGGTCTGAAAACTTTGAAGGGGGTCTTGTAGACGGTAAAAATTACCACGGCGGATTAACGAACAAATTCGCCCGCAGATCAGGACCACCCGCTTTTAGATGAAGAAGCCTACTGTAGCCACGGAGTGGGTTCGCTGACACACGAGCCCCACATTGGCCGCATGCGCTAAATCACATGGGCTCGCCAGTGAGGCGAATCCGCCCTCATGAGCCAAATCCGCTCGCAGGGGTTCAAATCCGCCCTCATATACCAAACCCGTCCACAGAGGGCCACGTCTACCTACGTGAGTCGAAAGCCGGGTTTCTAGGGACAAGTCTTCCCTACTTCCCGCGATGCGAGGGGAGGGAGCACAGCGCTCTAGATTCGTCAGACGGCCGCCCGCAATTCAAGCGAACAAGACAGACGCCGGACCGGCCTGCATACTCATAAATGCGGGTCACCTCACCCATCAGAATGGAGAACCGAAGCCGTCGGCGCGCAGCAAGCTATCTGAAGCCCACTCAGGCACGAGACGTCCATTCTCCCGCCTCTATCAAGACATAGGGAGAAGAGAGAAGGCACAGGACCCCAGGACCGTCAGATGGCCACTCGGTGGCTCGCAGCGCGGGTAAGCAGACAGCTGCCAGAGCAGCCTGCACCCTCATAAATGCTGCTTACCTCACTCGTTCAAACCGGGAGCAGGAGCCGCTGGCGCTCGATGAGCTGGTCAGATCCACTCAAGTATCTGGCAGCCGCTGTCACAGATACAAGGAGGGGCTTTCCCACTCCTACGCGACGTGACGCAACATGCGGCTCCTCGAATGACCGCTGGCAGCACAGAGGAACATCAGAATGTCTCTGAATAATGTATGGTCATATCCCATAATTCCAGGAACAGCCAAACTGTCTCTCTCCCATTAAAAGGCTTCTTTCAGCAACTTGGGAGGCAGCGATCGATTGATCAATCAAGAGAGGAAGAGGCTTTCTGCATACCCTTGCATTACAGCGCCATCTCCTAGCTCCGAGCCCTGATCGCCGGCGAGCCAGAAGAGACGAACTCCTTCACCCTGAGCTTCTACTGAGTACTGAAGCTCTCCGACAACCTCGGTCAAATCGTCCAAGGGAAGCAAACTCGGCACGAGCACCGAGCGAGGCATCCTGTAGCTACCTTAAAGTCCCCACGATTAAACAAAGAGGGCCTTCCCTCTGCTTCTGTTGTAATCATTTGATTATTAGTTTATAATAAGCCTTCTTATCAATACAAACGAAGTTCCCTGTTTTTGGGAGATCAAAAATTACACCTATAGCGAGTGGTACATTAATGATAATTTTAACTTGGCTAACCTGTCTGATGTATCCTCTGATGCAGGCACAGGAACAGATACATGGCATGTATTGTATACCGAAGCATCGCTTATCCTGCCGCTCAAATCATCTTTCACTACATTCGAAGAGATGGAAGACGCCCAAAGAGACTTCTTCATAGTCTCAACCAGGAAGAGAGGCCAAAG
>BQKN01017760.1:0-25208 GCA_022839385.1 Asparagus kiusianus | reverse complement strand
GCTCTTCAAACAGAGGCTTTTACTTGGCTTGTTTGCTTGTGAAAACACTCTTAGCACCTTGCTTGGATTGTTAAAGTAGACTTATTTGAATCTTCAGATTAGAGGCTCTTAAGCTCTTTGTAAATCCTTGCATCGTAGCACATTCTAAGCATTCACCCTTGATAATCTTTTAAGCTCGAGTAAACTCGAACTCAATCACACTATGGGCTTCTACTGTGCACTGAAGCTTTAACTGTAATTTCGATCGGATCGTCCAAGGGAAGAAAACTTGACACGAGCACCGAGGGAGACATCCTACCACTACTGAAGAACCCATGTTAAACAAGAAGGGCATTTCCTTCGCTTCTGTTATAATTCTTTTAATTTTATTTCGATTTGTAATGCACAATTCAATTAATACAAATCATTTTTTAGAACCAAATTTTATGCCCTACAGAAGATGGTAACCACAGTGGGAGCAACCGTTCACTCAGATGAATTAGTGTTGATGTAGTTCGACGAAGTTGCGGAGGGGACAATGGTTGAGTCCCTAGTGATTGAGTTCGACCAAGCTAAGTACGATGAGTACTTATCTTCTTCTTCCTCTAGCGGTAAAGCAACCTGTCGATACTGTAGAGTTTTGCGTATGGCCCAGCCCTAAGTAGCTGAGGAAACCACGCCCAAGAGCTCTACCTGAGCTACAACAGGTGGTTCTACCTCCCCCTAGTCAATCAAGGCTAAGCCAGAGGCCGATAAAGCCAGCCAAGGGGCTACTCGTTGGGTTGCCAAGCAACTCATGCAAACCTCCATGCAAGAGGAAACTATGGTACATGTCGGCGACCACGTCTTCACTGCTAACTTAGACACCCCCTCTCTAGAAGAGCCCAACGGTGGCGACGAAAAGCTCTCGCTCACTAAGTGGCCCAAGCCTTGTGTCTTATGATGGCCTGAATTACTATTCAGGCCTAAGAAGAGCTAAACGAGAGCGTCAAGTTCTTGGTTATGGTGAACTAAGCAGGCGAGTCCCCCTACTCAAGCGGGCTTCGTCCTATTGGCCAAGTTCCCAAAACTGGCGAACTTGGCATTTTAGGCGAGCCTGTTCATACAGGTGAACCTCGCTTCATGAGAAAAGTTTCCCATATAGGAGGACTTAGCAAGATAGGTGAGCCCACCAAATCAAGCAGGCTTTGCTCGCCAAGCCATATCTCCAAAACAGGCGAGCTATACCCTCAAGCAGGCGAGCCTCGCACAACAGGCGAAGCCTAGCGGGCCCGCCTAAAGCCAAGCCTTAGCCAAAAAGTCAAGACCAATGCAGCTCAAGCGAGCGAACACCGCCTGAACGAGCAGACGGCTCGAGCTCACTAGCAGCTAGCTCGAGCTCGCACGAACTCCAGACCTTGCTTGTCAAGGCAAGGTCGCCTGAATTCAACACTTGGGAAATTCCCAAGTGTTCCCATGCTGATTCCGTTGAGTCTCCTCCGTGCAATTGCACACTTGGCCTTTCCGACCCAGGGATAGCCACCGCAGACCTACGGGGGATCTCATGGATTATTTAACTTGCAAATGCACTTTTCACGAGGCAAATCCTTAGTGACATTGTGAAAGACTCATCCAGGCAGTACTGACGGATTGCCAATGTTCTGAGGCGCCAAAACCATCAGTGTTTGAACGACTTTTCCAACATGCTCCGGAGCCAAGACATCCTCGCCGAAGATGTAATCGTCAGAAGAAGCAGGCCATTGACGACTTAGAGCTCCCGACAGCCATAATCAATAGAATATACCCTGGGATTCAGATGTCTCCCTACTAAAGATGGGGTTTTATTTCGACACACTTGCCTTCAAATAGGAGCGGCCATCCCTTTCGACTATGCCCGTTTGTTGCCTATCTATGACGATAATGAGGATGAGGTGTGCCCGGCAACGGCGACATCTCGGACCTCAAGCTCAGCTTATGGCAAGCACGCAAGGGTGTACATGACAGAGACTTCCGATGACTTAGCCAAAAAGGTTGAAGAACAGCAAGCAACCATCATCTCTCTAAAGAAGATGATGGAGCAACTTCTCAGTGAGAAAAGGAAGAAGAGGGGTTTGCAAAACCGATGAAGAACCTTAAGAAACAAGGAGCATGAGCTTACTCCTCCTCACACAACTGGGGAAGAGGATACTCGCGAACTACATTTGGATTATTCTAACAAATCCTCAAGAAGACACTCGCATTAGGGCAGCACTTCCCAAGACAAAAGGTTTAATGATTTCCAGAGTCAGCTCAACGCCCTGAAGCTCCAGAAAAACATGAATGAGCTAGGGGTGGTTTGACCGTATCCAGTCGAATGGGACATGGTCGCCTGCCCGACAAAGTTCAAACCAATGATCCTAGTCCAGTTTGATGGTAAAGGCTCTCCCTCACAGCATATATACTATTTTCTATCTTAGACGGGATTCCTCACGAGAAACGATGCTATTCTCACCCTACTGTTCATTAGTACACTAAGAGGGGTGGCCTTTGAATGCTTTTGTAAGCTTCAACTAGTCTCCATCACAACATGGGCCGACGTAGAAAGGCTTTTCTTGGCCCGTTTCTTCGACGACGACACGAAAGTGTCGATGACCACCCTGCTGGATGACAAATAGAAAAAGATGGAGTTAGTCAATGATTTCATCAAAACTTCAGGAATTGATCACTTTAGTGCTGGACCAAGTCTCCTTGAGCACCCTAGTCAAGGTGTACCTCAATAACCTCTCAATCGACATTTTGTCCAGAATCAGCATGGTGAAAACTCAGACCTGGAAAGAACTTGTTCGCCAAGATGAGCAAGTTGAAAACATGATCAAGCGACTGGAAGCCGAGGAACCTTAGCCCAAGAGTAGAGCTTCGGAACCAAACACCTCTCGGAACCCTCAGTCAAGGGGAAAGGAGATCATGGCTGTCAATTCTACTCCAGCCCCAAAATCATCTCAGCATCCGAAGGCCAAAACCTTCGAACAATGCCTGCAAAGGCAATACGAATTCACAGAAGATCAGGTGGTGGCTATCTTCAACACTCTTCTTAAGAGCAACATGATCAAGCTGCCAGAAGTCAAGAAACCTGAAGACATGAAAAAGACCAATGATCCGTAGTTCTGTGCATACCACAGATTCGTTGGTCATCACACCTCCAGTTACTATATCCTTAAGGATAAACTGTAAGCTCTTTACGACGTAGGGGTCCTAAAGAAGGAAAATGTGCAGAAGATGGTGACTACAAATATGGTCACCCTTCAATTCAGTATGTATCTCCCTGAGGTTCATACACCAGTAGGGGTCATGCCCATCCCTAAGGTAGAACTGAAGATCGTCAATGACGACCCTCACAATCAACGAGGGAAAGGTTTGGTGTCACAAACTTTGTCGTTGGGACAGGTGATGTGGGTTCATCCCGACATCCTCTATGACAAGAAGTGGACTTCCAGCAAATCCAAGAGCAAGTCCAAGCTTTGTAATGTCATTTTCGCGATTCCGGACGATAACAAAGAAGAGGTAGTAACCCTCCCTGATTTTGATGAGGAGGCAGACGTATTGATTACCTGAGCAGGAAAAGACTTTACTAAGAGTTACCCTCTGATGGTAAAGAGTCCAGTGAGGCTACCAATGGGACTAACACCAATAGTTCAGCCAAGTCCTGACAGGCTGAGCTCAAGCGATCAACCCTTTTGGTTTGACCTACTCACCCAGCTGAAGAATATTCTAGCTAGGATCACTCTGTATGAGCTCTTGCGGTTGTCCAAAACAACCCACGAAGCCCTGCGAGAGGCGTTGACTAATTCAGAAGCCTTTGCCACACATTTCTTGCCCACTCCTGAAAATGAGGTTGGAATGGGATGCTTATAATGCTACCAAACATCCAAACAACAGATCCCCTGTATCACTTTCACTCCGGAGGACATGCTTGTCAAAAGAACATCTCATGATAGACCCCTGTACTTCACAGGATACATCGGCTTCTCTCGAGTGGATCGTATTCAAGTAGATCCAGGATCTGCGCTGAGCATCGTCCCGTGAAAACTTATCAAGCATTTGGGAATACCTCAAAGGCGACTGTCCGCAACAACCAACACCATCTTCCGCTTCAACACCACTGGAACCCGGCTGCTTAGGAAGATTCATCTCAAATGTCGTCTGGGTGACATGAGAACTGAGGTGACCTACTACGTCATTGATGCGGAACCCTCATATAACATGCTGTTGGGTCGACCATGAATCCATAGCAACAGGATAGTCCCATCCACATTACATCAATGCTTGAAATATGTGGATGACTGTGACCAAGTAAAGACTATGATTACAGATAAACATCACTTCTAGGGAGTTGAAAACTATTTCACTGATTCTCTGCTCTACCAGGACCTTGAGTCAAGTGACGAGCCTCCGATCGATGAACCTGGCAGTGGCAATGAGTCTAATAGTGAGCCTGAGAGCAAGTCTTGTCTTTAACGATATGGAACCTATTGTAATTGGCTATGAAAGCCTTGCTGTCACCGACACTGATATAGCGGACGAGTTTATTTTGAATGAAAATCTCAAATTTGCTTATTTTTAATTTTCAAATCTAATGATGAGACCAACACTTTAAATGCAGAGTTGTATAATGACTCTCCTTTGCACTTGCTTATGCACTCGTCATTTGTCACAAATCGATAAATGATCGAGTCCTCGCGAGCTGTCTTTGTCATACTTGCCCAAAGAAATGTTTCTCAGCAAAAAATCATTTTCAGAAGAATAGACCAAACCGCACATACATTGTGGGACGAGTCAGATGAAGACGAACCCGCTCCTCAATTCTTGCATTATAGCCCCATCACAAAATTCATGATGGAGAGGATGGGTTAGGATTTTATCCGCAGAGAAGGTTTGAAGTATGGCAAAGATCAGAAGATACCTCTTCAACCTGCTTATGTCCCTAATGGGAAGCCCGACAACTACTATGGCAAGACTCGAAAGGGGCTCGGTTACTCCTCCTCCTCTTCGGAGTTGTACTGCAACTTTGACAGAATACCTGATGATTCTCACTCAGATGATCAATCATCATCGTCCTCGATTTGGGATTCAGATGTCAGCATTGGGGCTCTACTTAATGACCAACGTGGCTAAGGTTGATACCGTCGAAATTTGAGAGGATGAACAAATCCCGCTTTACGATGAAGCATGGGATCATCATGTCAACGCCCAGTGGATTGGTCGCTTTGAACAATGTGAACCACCCACCGAGGAGAAAATCCTCCAGAAAAATATGGAAAACGAGGCAAATCCTAAACCCATATTCATCAGTGATAATTTACCTCCCTAGGAGAAGGAAGACCTTATATCTCTCATCCGCGAATATATCGATGTCTTCGCATGAAATTATGATGACATGTCAGGCCTCGATCCTCATATCGCCATGCACCGCCTCAACATCGGCTCAGATGTTAAACCCGTCAAACAACATTAGAGATGATTTCGCCCACAAATCATGGAGGCAATCGAAGCCGAAGTGAAGAAACTGATCAAATCGGACTTCATCAGGGAGGAACAACATCCTGATTAGGTGGCTAACATTGTTCCTGTCTTGAAGAAGAACGGAAAAAATCTGTATCTACATCGATTTCAGGGACCTCAATGCTGCTTGTCCAAAGGATGAATTCCTGTTTCCCATCACGGATGTCATCATCGACAATACTTGTGGTCGAAAGGATGTCCTTCATGGATAAGTTTTCAGAGTACAATCAAATCAAAATACATCCTGAAGATAAGAAGCACACCTTATTCAGAACTCCGTTAGGGGCATATTTTATACAGTCATGCCTTTCGGACTCAAGAATGCTGACGCTACTTATCAACGTGCCATGAGCACCATTTTTTGAGATCATCTACAGAAGACGGTCAAATGTTACATGAGCACTATTTTTTGAGATCATCTACAGAAGACCTGGTCGTGAAGAGTCGTGACAAAGACGATCACCTGCAAGACCTAAGAGTCATGTTCGATCTCATATGGTCCCCCATGAAGTCATTCTTAGGCATGACGAGTGGCAAGTTCCTCGGATCCGTCATCACGACGAAGAGGATTCACATCGACCCTGACAAGGTGCGAGCTATCCAAGAGCTCCAACCGCCCAAAAGTCTCAAGGTATTGAGAGGACTACAAGGATGTTTGGCCAACATCCGAAGATTCATTACAAATCTTTCGGGCAAGTGCCAACCCTTCTCCAAACTAATGAAGAAAGACATTTCCTTCGTATAGGACGAACCTTGCCAACAAGCTTTTGATGAGATCAATACTCATCTCTCGAATCCACCTATCTTAGCAACCCCCGTCTCTAGGAAACCAATCTTGATATATGTGAGAGCAATGGAGCATTCTCTCGATACCTTCCTTGCATAGAACGACGATGTGGGCCAAGAGCAAGGCATCTACTACCTGAGTAGAACCTTACAAGGAGCTGAACGACGATACCCTATGGTCGAAAAGGAATATTTGGCCCTAGTGTTCGCAATTCAGAAAATACGACACTACTTGGTCGGTCAAACCCTTCATGTCATCTCCCGGATGAACCCCATCCGAGTCTTCATGATGCAGCTCGGGTCCTTGAGCTGACGCCTCGCAAGGTGGATACTCTTGCTATCTTAATACGATATTTACTTCATGTCACAGAATTCTGTCAAAGGACAGGCAATTTGTGATCTCATGGCTAGCCACCCTTTGAGTCAAAGACTGACCTGTTCGAGGACCTGCCGGACGAAACCCATGAGGCCCATGCAACCTCACAGGAAGAAGCCTGACGATTATATTTCGACGGCGCTTCTCGTGTGGGCACCAGCGGATTTATTATCGCAAGTATGGGGGTGGTCTTGGTTTCTTCACAAAACCATGTATTACCCTGAGCTTTCTCACTAACTAAGCCATGTACAAATAATGTGACTGAGTACAACACGTTGCTCATTAGGCTCGACTTCGCCAAGGAATTAGGGGTGACGCATCTCAAAGCCTATGGTGACTCTCAGCGCATCGTCAGATATATGACGGGGGAATATGAAGTCAGAAATGACGACTTAATCCCATGTCACCAGGCGGCCATTAAATTAGCCAAATTATTCGACAGCTTTCGCATCGAGTACGTTCTCTATTCTAAGAACACGTACGCAGATGCATTGGCATCATTGGCAGCTAACCTAGCCCAACCATTAGGGAAAAGCTAATAAGTCACCATCGTATGCCGACAACTCTACTAACCGGGGTATGCTCGAGAGGTGAATGCAACTCACTGGGTAGCCGATCAACTCGAATCGAGAGATTTGCGCTTTCCGATCATTGATTACGTCTTGTACGGTATACTAACTGAAGACATCAGGGAGCGGGATTCTGTTTGTAGAGGTGCACCGAGGTTCTACTACGATGCAACCACAAAGGTATTGTATCATAGGTCGTATGACGACTTACTACTTCGATGTATCTCAACGACAGAAGCACATGAAGCCCTATGGGAAACCCATGATAGCACTTGCGGTACTCACCAACCTGGACCTAAGCTCTGGGACCGCTTGCGAAGAATTGACTACTATTAGCCCAAAATAGTCAACGACGCTGTTGCTTACACCAAGAGTTGTCACGCGTGTTAAATCCACGCTAATTACATCCATAAACTAACCGAAGACTTGCATCCGATGACAACTTCGTAGCCGTTTGAGACATAGGGAATGGATTTTGTTAGGCTGATATATCCTCCATCGGCTAAAGGTCATCGATTCATCCTTACGATAACTGACTACTTCTCCAAGTGGGTCGAAGCTGTCCCCTTAAGAGAAGTCAAAACTAGCGATGTGATCAAGTACATCAAGCATCACGTCATCTACCGATACAACATCCCGAGGTGCATCATTCATGATAACGGATCATAATTCGTGAGTCATGCCTTCACTCGATTCTGTGACAAATTCAGAATATAGAACCTGTCGTCCACGGCTTACAATCCATCAGCAAACGGATTAGCCGAGGCCTTCAACAAGAAAATCATCAAGATTTTGACCAAGATGACCTCTAATAGCAAGTGTGATTGAGATGAGAAGCTCGGTGAAAGCTTATAGGCATATTGGACCACGATCTGTACACCAACCGGCGCCATGCCCTACTCTTTGGTATATGACTGTGAAGCTGTGTTGCCACTTGAGATTCAGATTTCGTCCCTACGCATCACACTTGCAACATGGATGACGACTGAATAAAGTCATCAATGGCAACTTGAAGAACTCAAGGCTCTAGATGAAAGGTGACTTGAAGCCCAGCATCATATCGAGTTCTACCAAGCTCGAATCTCCAAGGCTTTCTACAAGAAAGTCAAACACTGATCCTTCAAGGAGGGAGAGCTGGTCCTCACAGTTCGGTGACCCATGATACTCAACTCCAATAAGAAAGGCAAATTCTAACACAAATGGGAAGGATCATTGTTGATAGAGATAGTCTATTCGTATGGAGCTTACCGCCTCGTCAAACCGAATAGCGATAAGATCCTGCTGCCTATCAAAGACAAATTTCTGAAGAAGTACTACCCTTAGTCTTCTAACTTCCTCATACACTCCAACTAGTGCACGAGTCTAAACTGCTCCTCATACACTCTAACTGGTATACGAGTATAAACTTTTTCCTACATTTGACGGGAAGTCCCTAGGGAATGCTACACATAATATTCTTAGGGATAACCCGAATCTCCCATTGGAGCATGAGGCTAAACTACTCCTTATATCTTCCACTTGGTCAAACTTCTTACGGTTAAGACCAAAGCCAGACTATCAAGTTGACTGTCACCTCTGATAGTTATTTCTCCATTGATCTCATTCAACTGGACGATGAATCTTGTAAACCTATCAAGGTAACCATTACCTCTGATAGTCTCCCCCAAATCTCCCCCATCGATGCTCTCCAATAAGATGATGGGACCGCTCCCACTGTCATGTTAACAACTACCTCGGACAAAATCAAACCAATCCTCTTCAATGGGATGGTAGGTCCTTAAAATTGCTCCGAACACAACAATTCTTATCACGTTAAAGATTACCTCTGATAGACAACATCGTCATTCCCACAAATAATGTTGTCTGATCAATCGTCACACTCATACGTCCCTAAACGATTTGATCCATTTTTGAGCATTCTAATATCCTTGGAACAAACGACGGGTAGTGGCCTACCATGCGATGGCTACTATATCGATCAGTTGTCACACTCATACGTTCCTGAATGATTTGATCCATTTCCGAGCATTCTAATATTTCGTAGAACAATCGATGGGTAGTATCCTACTATGCGATGACTTCTACATCAATCAATCGTCACACTTATATGTCCCTGAATAATCTAATTACCCAAACACCGTTATTCCCACAAATGACGTTGTTTGTCGATATCGGCCTACCAAGCGATGTACCCTATCGACCCTCCCATTGCGAACAGTGATCAACCAAGCGGTGAATCGTTATTTGGACCTAATCTTGGTTGCACACGCAAATGACCGTTCAGGTTAGGCTAAGTTGTTAATATTTAACGGCATAACCTGAACTTATTACGACTTAACAGTTGTAGTTAACCCGACCCGACACCTCGAACGACTAAGGGTAGGAAAAAAAATTTAGCCTTAAGTCTAAAAAAACTTTCCAACAACTCATCATACTGAGGGGAATAGTATGACTAGCCCGATTCAAACGGTAATCGGTAAAGGTAAATCAAACATGTTGATAGCTAAGGGTTTGCTAAAAATCCTAAGTGTGGGTCAACAAGAGGAAAATGCATGAGCTATTCGAGATGTAATGATTGGATAATAAAAGCAAAACTTCATTCATAAGCTGATTTTGAGATAATATATTCGAACAAAGTTATGACAATACATTCAAATAAAATCATACCAAAACAAAAAGCATCTCAAATCAGATCCAACAGACTGAAGGAGGCAAGTTTAGACTTAACAATGGCTAGCTCCTTTGCCTGTTCCGCTCAGATCTTCTCCTCCTCTTCTTCTAAAGCTTGGCCTCAGCAAGAGTGGTGGCAGCTTCAGCAGCCACTTCCTCTCGACGCAGAGCCTGGAGAATTTGTAGTTCTTTTGTGACAGCACGGTGAACTCTTGCGCTCTTACCTTAGAAGTCTTTCAGATTCGCCTCACCCTGGGCAATTCTGATCCTCGTACGATCAGCAATGTTGTTATAAGCATCCATCGTAGACTGCAGACTATGTTGCTACTCGTGCAAATCCTTGACGATAACTTCTTGCTCTGATATGCATTTTGCTCGGACTTTACACTCATGCATCCTCTGAATCTGGGCTTCGATTGTGAGTGGCGTCACCTCGTCACGTCGGTCGCAGCATACCAGCTCTTCTAAGCGATACATAACTTCCTCTAGGTGAATGAGTTTTTGCTCATATCGCCTAGCCAGCCAGAGGCTGCCTACACGCTTGACGTCCTTAAGACTATCCGCTACGAAGGGAAACATGTTATAAAATTTTCCCCACCCAAGGCTAATGACAGAGGCTGCCTATTTCATGGCATTCTCCAACCTTTGGAGGAGGTACTGCATGGAGATGCCTAACCATAGGAGATCATAGTGATAGGCTGGATCAGCGAAAGAGGCCCATCGTCATCAACGGAAGCAAGAGCGGGTTCTTCCTCCTCGTCATCAGATATCAGAATAAGCTTAGACTCCGGTCTCGCCGGCCTCCTCTTGCAAGCAATCTCTTCATATCGATCCACTTCCTCTCTAGAGAGGGGTCTCTTCCTAGAGGATCTTAGGTTGTGAGGCCTAACAGTCGATACCTCCTCTCGAGCTGCAAAATACAACAAGAGGAAATTAGAAACTTTGACTCAAAAGGTCGAAAGTTTTCTAAGTCTTGAGAAAAAGCAATCTGCAGTATATAGGCGAGTTGACAAAGCTCACCTATCACACAAAGCTCGCTGATCAAAGCAGAGCTTGCCAGAAGATAGAAACTCGCCAATCGAAGCAAAGCTCGCCTATCAAGCAGAGGTCGCCTAGTCAAGCTGAGCTCGCCTGACAAAGGTAGAAGCTCGCCTGACCAAAACAGAGCTTGCCTTGATAGGTAATCTCGCCAGAATAGCAGAGCCTCGCTTGAGTAGACGAAGCTCGCTACATAATGAACATGAGTCTGTTCGTCTTCTTCATTTTTGAGTTTGCCAATTATGGACTTACCATGGTGTGTTCGGCCCGCGCCAGTGGCGGCGCCGACAATGTTAGCGGCGATGGCGGAGGAGGAATAAGCTTCCTTCTTCCCCTTGGAAGTGAGTGCTTTAGACCTCAAGGCCATTGAAAAAGCGAGACGGAGGAGAGATAAGTTCTTCGAAGGCTTGAGAATTTCCAATAGAACAATAGTTTCCTAACGAGGGAGATGAAGGCATTTTATATAGGCGAGAATTCATGGCCGAGATCCACCACCTCAGCCGAGACGAACGGCTCAGATTGACTAAAGCTGTTCGATTTAGCAGTTCAAATCGAATGGCCACGAACACGACGGGATGTTCAGAATTCCAAACAAACGACCAAGATTTGGCGGCTTGAGCAACGATCGCTCGTCGAAATGACGATTGAGATCAACGGTGCCGCCGAATCAACAGCCCAGATCATGCGTATGAAAACGAGGCACCCTCATCAGATCGCATTAAATGTGATCTACCATGCTTTAGCTAGCAAGCGACGGAGGCCTACATGCGGACACGTGGCTTGCCCTCGTTGACTTGGACCTCGCCTATAGCCGTCCAGCTTGATCGTAAGCACAAATCTTGCCTGGTGACATTTAAAGCTCGTTCACACATTTAGAGTTCACCTGACAATAGTTTGAGCTCACATGAGGACTCGAGCTCGCCGACACTTCATCGAGCTCGCCCAAAAGCTCAACGCAACAAACATGAGTGAGATGAACAGTAAGCCTTTTCATCCAAAGTGTTCCAGACCACATTCAATTTGATTTAGGTATGAAAAATAGGGGGTCTTTTAGACAATAAAAATTACCTTAGTGACAAAACCCGCCTGCTTGACTCCCCAGCACGATTCGAGCTCACCTGTTTGCTTGACTCGCCAGTACGAGTCGAGCTCGCTGGACTGTTGAGCCCGCCAGCTCAACCTCGCCTATTTGCTTGACTCGCCATCACGAGTCAAGCTCACTTGATTATTGAGATCGCCAGCACGAGTTCAAGCTCGCCTGATTGTTGAGCTCGCCGGCACGAGTTGAGCTCGCCTGATTATTAAGATCGCCAGCTCAACCCCGCCTGTTTACTTGAATCACCAGCACGAGTCAAGCTCGCTTGAATGTTGAGCTCGCCAGCATGAGCTCAACTGTGACACCCAAGGGTTCACACAAGGTTGTAGTCTAAGGTTAAACCCGGATTGTCAGACCTGCCAAGCACCAAACACTATGCTACGACATGTTTCACCATCACAGTCACTATTTTTCTAGTAGAAACAACAAATAGGTGAAGGTACAAAACAGGTAACTAATAGAAGTCGTACAAAATCAGATATGTACAGAAGAAGTATATCAACAAATGAGCCTAACTGAAATAGAATGAAAATATCTCTGAGTCTTAAATACATCTCAACACAATGAGTCAAATAAAATCTCACTAAGGTACTCAGCCTCTACAAAATGAATACAACTCTAAAGTCTGAACAATAAACATAACTATATAGTGGAGCTTCAACTGCTAAAACTGTGCGACGACGACTATGCTAGAACTCCGTCATCCTGCGGCTCTCCGAAATTCTAATCTGATTGAAAGATACAATTTAAATAAAAAGAACAACAACAAGAACGTCAGAGCGCTACATCAAGATCATCTCCATCCGCCCCCAGGGGAAGGGCTGCTAGATGAAGTGGAGGCTCTATCTATTAAGTATACTCTACCTATATTATTTTTCCCGTATCTAATGGAGTTAATATTTAGACACCTACAAGATGAGATGTAGTACATCGAGTAAAATAATCCAAACAAGGAAACTCTCATATATATACCATACGTCTCAAATTGTAGATTCTTAAATACCAATTCCAACTCCATGAATGAAAACAACACTCAAAAGAAATACTCCAAGCCTAAACCATATAGGACCAATGTCACAATCTCAAACTACTTCTCAAGTAGTTGGAGCAATATTAAGAGAATATCATCCAACTCAAAAATAGCCATAGGCCATATCATGTATGCCACAAATCAAGAGATGTGCCCTACTCATGTGTAATCTATCATGGGAGTAACTACAACTGATGCTACATATATGTGTGCATCTCCTTATGCAATAGTAATACTCTTGTAATATTCTTCCTCAATCGCTCTGCAGTAATAGGTTTTATCTTCCTATTCCAGATACATAAAGTAACGATACTATTGTAATACTCTTACTTAATTATTCTGTGCAAATAAGTTTTATTGCCCTATTCCGGATACCTGAAATGACGATACTTTTATAATACTATTACTCAATCATCCTGCGAAAATATGTTTTATCTTCTTATTCTGGATACATAAATAACTATACTTTCGGATACTATTGTAATACTCTTACTTAATTGTTCTGCGATAAATAGGTTTTATTACCCTATTTTGGATACATGAAATAACGATACTTTTGTAATACTATTACTCAATCGTCCTGCAGAAATAAGTTTTATCTCCCTATTCCGGATACATAAATAACTATACTTCTTTATATGTGCTTACTAATTCAACTTGCGATAAACGTATGTTAATACAACATAAACTAAGCATACATGCATATATCTCGGTGTGCGTGTCCATAACTAATGTTCAATAACATCTCAGATGCTAAACAACTCTTAATCATTGTAATATAATAGTATAAGATTGAGAAACTCTCTCAAAAAATAACAAACAAGAGCGAAACTCAAGAAATTTTCACGTTATATATCAATTATTTCAAATCAGCACATTTGTAGTTTTCTACAGAATATATCATTAGTAAAATGAGCATATCTTTTTCAAGACAAACTCTTTTTAAGAACAATTTTTTGTTTTGGAAACTAGATTCACATAGATATCTTTTAGCACTGGTTTGGTTCAGTTTGGAGCTCATATGTTATCTCTAATTTCTAGTTAAACATTATATATGTGCAGCAGTTTTTCTGCAGAACATAACAAGCGTGATTATTTGTACAAGAAATCATATTTAAACCTTCAATCATATTTAAAACATACTGAAACATATATAAAAAATATAACAATACTTAAACTTTGATAATCACTTACTGAAATTATCTCGAACATAAATCAAACTCTTGTGTTAATCTAATTAGGATTTTTAACCTAATTAACCAAATTCTTCAATCTAAAGCATGCATTTTAACATATTAAACAAAAGCATGTTTGCCAAATAACTTAGAAAAGATATACATTCGTTAAATCATATTTTTAACACTTAGGTATCACAAACCTAGGGTTTTCTCATCTTTAATCCACATGTAAACTCAATTAAATGTCAAATTAGGGTTTAAACATGATTAACAAGTTAAAAATAAAAATTTAAAGAACCCTAATGATCATGATCATGTTTCTATTATAAACAACAAGAAAAATATGTAGATCTAACATTTGTTTAAGATCTAACAACAAAAATCTATTCTTTTTCACATTAGATTAAGATCTAAGCATGTAAACACAAATTAAACTTCTAAGCTAGTTATTTAACTATGGAGATGAGTTTGGATGCAAGTGATCTTGCCTTAATATCATGTGCAAGCTTCTAAAATAAGCAGCAAGCTATCCCTGAGCATAAACAATCCGTTCTCCCTCGCCACACGTCGATGATCTCACCATCGTGTCAGTGTTTTGCTTCACAAAGCTCTCCAAACTCATAAAAAAAGATCTATGGTTTTTGAGCAGAGAGGGTGGCTGTTAGAGTTCATAGATATGATAAAAAAGAATTTTTATAAAAAACACACGTAGTTATAGAGGCAAACCCGAAACAAACATGTTTGACCTGAACCAGGAAACCTAGTCTGACTAGGAAAACAACATTCGGTATTTTAACTGTAACTTTCTCATCCGACCTCGGAATAAGGTGGTATAAGATTTGTGGAAAGCTGTTGAAGAGATCTACAACTTTAGTATTTACACTTTTTCAGATTCTGACTGAATCGATGTGTAAAATATAGAAACTCATAACTGGTCATTATTCCCAGATTTTTACTCTTTTAGCCTTTGTGCATGTTTTGTGTATTTGCACTCATATTTTCATAAATATACATTAAATTGATCTCAATTCAATTCTTATCATACTGAAACATCAAAATATGTTATTTTTCACTATATAACATATTTATCATTATTTATCATAAAATATTTAAATTTACGTGGTTTTATATTCTTCCCCCCTTAAAAGAATTTCGTCCCCAAAATTCCGTAATCGTATCTTAGGAATTAATAATATGTGAAAAGCACTAAGAAGGGATAATCCAGATAAGAAAACTCTCCCGTACACATATCGTACCATTAATTCCTAGATATGAATAACTAGCAATATTTATGCTTAACAATCTAAAATATGAATAGTCCCACTTAACCCCTAACTAAACAGAACTATTACGTCGGACGAAAAATCCAAATAAAGAACCCCCTCTATATATACCATGCATTTCGAATGATTAGGAGCTAAGTGTTAATACCCCCATTTTAGCGTTAAATATAAATATGATCATTATAGGCGTATAAAACTGCTTACAAGTTCCTTAACACAGCTCGGCACGGTGATTCGACAAACCAACGAACCATCGAGCGATATATCCAAGCATATTCGTTAGACCACAACACCGAAACTAAGTGAGACGCGGCGAGGCGGATTAACGAGGCGACGAGGTTAACGAATCGCACGCAAACAACGGAATACTTCCAATCGCGTGCACAATCAAGCTAACGGGTCGATGAATCAACGAATCATCCAACCGTAGAGTCCACCACATCAACCAAGATCGGGAGCGGACTTAAATTCAAACACCGAAGCGGATTTACTGCCAAATCAGGATCCGGACTGTCAAATCAGAGTCCAAATCAACAAATCAGAGTTCGGATAAACCGCGAAACTGGAAAACGACAAAACGGCAAACACCTGGAGGGCTCGGTCAAAACCGAGCCACTCCTAGGTAGCTCGGCCAAAGCCAAGCCACCTAGGAGGCTCACCGAGCCACCTAAGGATGGCTCGGCCATGGCCGAGCCACCCCCTGGTGGCTCGGCCAAAACCAAGCCACCAGGAGGTGGCTCGGTGGCCGAGCCACCTGGGCCAAGCCCAGATCTGGGCCCAGATCTGAGCCCAGATTTGGTTCTAAATGCCTATAAATAGGCTTGGTGGCTCATTGTTTTGGAGGTTGGAATTTGGTTGGAATTTTTGGAGGCGAAGCTCTGCTGGATTGAGATCTAAACCTCGGAGTTTTTGAAGCTTTGAAGACTTGCACTTTTCAGATATGGTTCTCGGCGATCATCCACGTCAAATAAGGCAGGAGTTCGAGAGGGATCGGATCTGAGATCTACACGGTTATCCTCCGGATCAAAACTAGGTTTTTGATCCCGAGAAGAGTATCGATTTTGCTTGGTCGATTTCGATTACTTCGGGCGATTATTTCCTTGGTGAATTAATCCCCCCGGTTGTTATTTCCTTCGTGAAATAGCACCCGTCATACCGTGTAGATCTGACTGGATCGAGATCGCGCGGTGGTCCACGGATTAACCCTGGCACAGGCGAAGAACCCACAAAAGTAAGAGACCGCAAAACAGGAACTTGCGATTTGTTTCATAAAAAGAAAAGTTGTAATCTTTTTATTTTTCTTTGATTTTGTTGTAGCCGGATCTTATAAAAAGACCGGATCTTTTGTAACCGATAAAAAGTTTCTCAAGAAAACAATGACTTCAATGAAGAAAACAATTTTTCCCGCGAACAGTCTGGCGACCACAGTGGGAGCCACCGATCTCGCTGCCGAGATCGTTGCGTCGCAGTCGCGGATCTCAATCCCGGTCGAGGAGGAGGTCGAGTATGAATTCGACCAACAAAAGTTCGAGGAGTATCTATCATCCTCGTCCGGATCCACCTCCCCCCGCAAGTCCAAGAAATCTCAGAAGTTCTCCTCCAGGAGAAAAGTCCGTTGGTACGAAGAAGTGCAGAATACCAACGAAGATCTCATCCAAATTGTTGCCAAAGTCGCATTGGGTGAAGTTCCACCAACTTCCAACCAGGTCAGATCTGTTCTGGCCAATTCCTCCGTCATCAAAGGCGTAGTGACTCTTTCAAAGAGAGGCCACCAGAGGCGACGTCAACGCCTGGCGTGGCAATTCGCAAAGGTAATGGAGTCCACTGACAGAATCCGCTACGACGCGGATCTGAAGAACAAGAGAGGCAAACAGCCTTAACAACCAATGAATGGTAGCTCCTCCAAGCCGCCAACGAATGAATGGATCCGTGTCAAACGGAATCGTTCAACGCTTGAGGAGCACATTCGCAAGCGCCGCGCACTATCAGCGCAGGCACGGGCTCAAGTCCAAGAAGCCCGCAAAAGACTGCAGAGGGAAGTGGCCAAGAAGCCGCTACCAACTCGCCAAGTATGGAGGCCGAAGTCTGAAGCGGCGATTCGGGCTAAGGAACAATCATTGCAGCCTTCAAAACAAGTTCAACCTCCCAAACCATCCTGAAGGAGGAGGTCAGTTTTGGAGCGCCTCGGTCCACTTCCCAAAGCTCCAGTTCAAGAATGTTTGGGCCCGATAAAGAAGCCCCGAACGACTCAACATGACGGGGGTCGCCGCCACCCTCAACATGACAAGGAGTTCATGGCAGCTACGCGCACCAGTTTGCGCATTGAAGTCCAGGAGCCCGTCGAGAACTCACGCCCACAAAGGCGTGTGTCGAAACGCGTGACTCTTGAAAGCCCAAAGAAGGCAGTTCGCCCTCAGAAGGAAACGTTGTCGTCTGACGATGATAGCGTTATACCTGAGAAGTTGTGCCAACACACGATAGGTTACTCCGACCTTCAAACCGACGAGTTGTACTATTGTGTTGAGGGTACGAGTAAAACCAGGAAAAGGAGTCCTCGAAAACTAGAAACTCAGTACCCCTATTCCAAACTCATTCGGGCAGTATTGTCTGAGTGCAAATACGCCAATACAGTCCCCGAAAGAATTTCGGTTTTCAAAAGGCTCAATACCGAAACGCCAAAACCAAGGCCTAGGCGTTTCCGACGAAGAAGAACGGTGGTTGAAGATGAAGAATTTCCGAGGGTCACCACTAATATGACCAGCAAAGGGACATCGACACAGGATAATCCCGAGTCGATTCCGGAAGTACCCCGGCGTGTAACTCGTCTGCAGTCCGGAGCCATCATACGAGCAACTTATGGTAGGATTCGGACAAGATTACCTTCAGAAGATGAAGAATCGGATGCCAGCTCTGCGGTCTCATCAGATAATACAGTGTCCAGCGAAGGACAACCCCACGAATCACTAATGATAAGTGCGAAATAAGTGGCCAAGATACTCGAAGAAGCCATGGCTAAACAAAAGGAGAGCTTCAGGTTCGAAATGCAGATGGCCATGCAGAATATGAGAGAAATACATGACCAACAAATCCAAGCACTGACAAACCAGCAAGGTGAACCAAGTCATCGCAACCAGGTTAATCAGGAAGATGAGGACACAGGTGCGGATGAAGCTCATAATACCAATAATCCTCCCGTCAATGCAGGGGGTGGTATCGAGAATGCTAGTCATAACGTCACACTTCCACCTCAGAATCGTGCTAATGAAAATACAGGTGAAAGTTTGAAGATTAAAAACCTCGAAAGCGAAACCAATACGTTGATTTCCGCTCAAGAGATGAAGAAGACGGGCATTCCTTATCCATACCCAAGAGAATGGGAATCAATCCCGTACCCGGCGAAGTTCAATCTAATTAACTTCACGCCGTTTGATGGGAAGGGTTCACCCACTCAGCATTTGATTTACTTCAAATCACACCTAGGGGTTATCTCTGGTAATAAGCCTCTGATGGTACGGTCCTTCGTTGGCACTCTTCGTGGAGCCGCCTTCGATTGGTATCGCCGCCTCAAGCCAGGAAGTATGAATAGCTAGGACGACATAAAGACTAAATTCCTCACCAACTTCTTCGACGACGACACCGAGATATCCATCGGGTTGTTGCTTAACGAGAAACAGAAAGACGGGGAATTGGTTGATACCTTCATCAAAAGGTTCCAGAACAAGGCGATGAACTGTCGGGACCCGATCACTGAGGAGTTCATTCTCCAGACTTGCCATAACAACCTCGCATTGGACGTATTGGAAGCAATGAGGACAGCACCGTCCAACACTTGGAAAGACTTGAAGGTGCGCGGTGAACAAGCCGAACGCTTCCTCCGAAGGAAGAAGGCCGAGAGGAGCCAATTGACGACTAATCCTCTGAACTCGAACTTCACCTCCCGTGGTAAGGGCAAGGCACCTGTAGCTGCTGTTAGTAATAATCAAATGTCGCAACAACAACCCCGAAGGCATCAAAAGACCTCGGATCCGAAACTCCAAAAAGAGTATTCCTTCAAGGACGAAGACGTTCCAGCCATCTTCGAATCCCTCCTTGAAAACAACAAGATCAAGCTACCACCTATCGTCAATCAGGAGGAAGCTGACAACACTGCGGATCCAAAGTATTGTGCGTATCACAGGAGGATCCTTCATCCCACTAAGGATTGCTTTACTCTCAAGAATAGCATCCAAACCTTGGCTGAAGCCGGCATTATATCTCTCAATTTAGTCGAATGAAGACTCCGAAGAGTATATGAGTATAAACTGCTTCTTAATCCTCCGACCGGTATAAGAGGTTAAACTGCTCCCTGATACTCCAATAGGTATATGAGTCTAAACTATTTCTTTTCTTCCACGGGAAGTTCTTGGAAAGTGCCATGCGTGGTATTCTTAAGGATAACCCGATCATGCAGCCGATACAATGATAAACCCAGTTTCGTAAGAAAAGCTAGGGGTGGATAATTCATGTAACGGGAAGTTCCCGAAAGAATGTTACATGTAATTTTCTTAGGGATAACCTGATCATTATAAAAAAAGGTGATAAACACTAAACCCTATTGTGATTTCTGAACACTCTTTTGCTGAGATGAGATTCGATCACTTCGTTGGATCAATCTTCCCTCACAAAGCTCCCGTTGGTGTTTAACGACTCACAGTCTTCCACCATAAAATCCCTCACTGATCAAATTAATTGACAGTGGGTCCACTAAAATTCCTTTCGGTTAAATCCACTCAAACTTTTGATGTATCTGTGCACTCAACACTCCTATTGTTAGAGTCCGGATATAATACTTGGAATTTTGATATCAATCCTTGACGAATTTTCAAACCCCTTCGTGTTAAGTCCTTATAACTTAACACCAGGAATTCCTTCTGAGTAATTTGTACAAGTCAACACTCCCATTGTGATTTGTACTCCCACACCCACTTGGTCAAACCTTCCTACAGTTAGGACCAAAACCAAAATCCCCTCTCGATTCCTCCAATGAACGAGAGGTCCAGTTTCAAATCGAGTGATCAAACCTTCCTATAGTTAGGGTCACCTCAAACTCCCGCTTGGTCAAACCTTCCTACAGTTAGGGCCAAAACCACAATTCACTCTCGATAAACGAGAAATTCATATTTAGCTCGGTAATCAAACCTTCCGACAGTTAGGGTTATCCGAATCTTTTCGATTCTCGGAGTGGAGATCTCACTCTTAGTTTCACCTTTCCGGGTTCTGGGGGTGGAGATCCCACCTCGAGTCTCCTTTCTAACTGGAGATAGAATATAAAATTCTTCCTCTTCAGTGTTGGGAGATAGAATATAAAATTCTTCCTCTCCCATTTTGGGTTCGCTTTCACCCTAAAAGAAGTCCAGAAAATAGAATATAAAATTCTTCCTTTCCCACAACAACCTTTTCCAAGAATTTATTAATCTAGAATTCATCCTAGGAAGTTTATCCCGAATCCTAAGCAGGGATAAGTCTGCGCCTAACACGCGCTGCCGGTTTAGTCTTTTTCCGTAGAAGAAGACACCAGAGTTCGATTCTGGGGTATTCTATCCTAAAACCTAAGCAGGGATAAGTCTGCGCTTAACCCACGCTGCCAGTTAGTTCTTAACCGTTAAAAAGAACACTCGCCCACATATTCAACATTGTGGCAGGTTGTTATTAATAACGCCAAAATCCATGCCTTACACGCATGGGGAATTTCATTCTGAATCCTAAGAAAGGATATACCGACGCCTAACACGTGTCGCCGGTTTAGTCTTTATCCGTAGAAAAAGATACCAGAGTTCGATTCTGGGGTATCCTATCCTGAAACCTAAGTAGGGATAAGTCAGCGTCTAATACACGTTGCCGGGTAGCCTATTCCCGTAACAATGACGAAGTCTACGTATTCAAAGTCGTAGCAAAGAGTCTAAGGGAGTTCATTCCGTTAGCACAACGTCACATGCGGAACGGATTTAGACAATCCGCATGCTAGCCCGATTCAAACGATTGTCGGTAAAGGCTAATCAAATCCGTTGAAGGCTGGGGGTTAGCCAAAAATCCTAAAGTCAACGCCTAACACGCGTCATCGGGTAGCCTATTCCCGTAACAAATGGTAAAGCCTATGTATTCGACATCATAGCACAAAGTCTCAGAGAATTCACTCTCTTAGCACAACGTTATATGAGGAACGGATTTAGACAATCCGCATGCTAGCCTGACTCAAACGGTAGTCGGTAAAGGCTTATCAAACCCGTTGATGGCTGAAAAATTTGCCAAAAATTCTATAAATACGACCCATTGACGCATCAACTTCATAGATTGGTCTCGTGACTCGAGTACCTACCACGCTCCAATACCTCAAGAGCTTAAAACTGTGTATACTCCAGCAGACGTACGAGTATAAACTGTGTCGAACGCCGGACAACGCGTCACAATGAAGCTCGAACGCCGGACAACGCGTCACAAGGAAGCTCAAATACCGGACAACGCGTTGCAAATGAAGACTCAACGCCAACAATCGATGTTCAGTTCTATGTTGAAACAGCAAGCACGAGCTAAAGATAAAAAAATTAGGAATTGACTTCAAGTTCAAAATTCCGACAACGGTCAGACAATAAATGCAGCACCGGAACCCTTGCAGACATTCGACAAAGCACCGAATAGCCTGGAGGAATGAAAGAATCAAGAATAGAAGCCATTCCAAGGTCCCGCTACACCGATTGAAGGTTGAGACAATCATATCCAAAGTATTCCAGACTCCTCTATAAAAGAATAAGGCTGAAATACTTTGGAGGGGGTATCTGTAGGCGTATAAAACTGCTTACAAGTTCCTTAACACAGCTCGGCACGGTGATTCGACAAACCAATAAACCATCGGGCGATATATCCAAGCATATTAGTTAGACCACAACACCGAAGCTGAGTGAGACGTGACGAGGCGGATTAACGAGGCGACGAGGTTAACGAATCGCACACAAACAACAGAATACTTCCAATCGCGTGCACAATCAAGCTAACGGGTCGATGAATCAACGAATCATCCAACCGTAGAGTCCACCACATCAACCAAGATCGGGAGCGGACTCAAATTCAAACACCAAAGCGGATTTACTGCCAAATCAGGATCCGGACTACCAAATCAGAGTCCAGATCAACAAATCAGAGTTCAGATAAACTGCGAAACTGGAAAACGACAAAACGGCAAACACCTGGAGGGCTCGGTCAAAACCGAGCCACTACTAGGTGGCTCACCGAGCCACCTAGGGGTGGCTCGGTGGCCGAGCCACCTCTTGGTGGCTCGGTGGCCGAGCCACCTGGGCTAAGCCCAGATCTGGGCCCAGATCTGAACCCAGATCTGGTTCTAAACGCCTATAAATAGGCTTGGTGGCTCATTGTTTTGGAGGTTGGAATTTGGTTAGAATTTTTGGAGGCGAAGCTCTGCTGGATTGAGATCTAAACCTCGGAGTTTTTGAAGCTTTGAAGACTTGCACTTTTCAGATCTGGTTCTCGGCGATCATCCACGTCAAATAAGGTAGGAGTTCGAGAGGGATCGGATCTGAGATCTACACGGTTATCCTCCGGATCAAAACTTGGTTTTTGATCCCGAGAAGAGTATCGATTTCGCTTGGTCGATTTTGATTACTTCAGGCGATTATTTCCTTGGTGAATTAATCCCCTCGGCTGTTATTTCCTTCGTGAAATAGCACCCGTCATACCGTGTAGATCCGACCGGATCGAGATCGCGCGGTGGTCCACGGATTAACCCCGGCGCAGGCGAAGAACCCACAAAAGCAAGAGACCGCAAAACAGGATCTTGCGATTTGTTCCACAAAAAAAAAAGTTGTAATCTTTTTATTTTTCCTTTGATTTTGTTGTAACCGGATCTTTTAAAAAGATCGGATCTTTTGTAACCGATAAACAGTTGCTCAAGAAAACAATGACTTCAATGAAGAAAACAATTTTTCCCGCGAACAATCATATAGAAAAAATAAAAAAAAATCATAAACATCAATAAGCTATAACCAAAACAATTTACCCACTCGAACAGTTACGAGTAGTCGCGACGCATATCCTCTTCGCGCTCCCAAGAAGCCTCCTCATCACTTTTCTATCTCTATTGAACCTTAACTTAAGGAATTACTTCCTTTCTAAGCCTCTTATCCTCTCTAGTAAGAATACAACCCGTGATCTCCACGGTAGTTAAATCTATCTAAAACTCAAATTCTGGTGCATCAATCACCCTCTGCTGCTCCTCGTCGCACAATTACTTCTAAATTATCAAAACATGGAAAACATCGTGTCTACTCGATTTTGATGCTAAAAGATCTAGCCCATACGAAACGGCTCCAAAATGTATAACTCTCATGAACGGGCCAATATACCTTTGGATAAACTTTCCCCGTCTACCGAGTCACTAAATTCATCGATGATATTTTCAATAAGACATAGTCCCTAATCTAAAACTCTAATAGTCACCATCTCTAGTCTGCGTAACTCTTCCGACGACTATGCGTTACAAGAATGCGTTCCCAAATCTCTATTACCTTTTCTGTAGTCTGCCTTACAAGCTCGTGTCTAAGCAATAAACTTTCTTGTAATTCTGCCCAATGAATAAACAATCTATAATGCCTCCCGTACCATACCTCATATGGTGTAATGTCAATAGTCTGATAAATGATATTACAGGCAAACTCAATTAATGGTATATGATCCTCCCATCTATCTTGTAAATCTATAATACATGTTTGCTACATGTTTTCTGACATTTGGTTTACTCTTTCCATTTGTCCATCCGTCTGTGGGTGGACAACACTAGAATATCACAACTGGCTACTGAATAAATCCTGAAAACTCCTCTAGAAGTGTCTTTTCACATCTTTGTACATTTTCCTTGTGCCTGGATGCACTGTATATCTGTGACGATGTGCGTCACCTATCGCGAAATAAGTCATACCCTCTGGGTCTACATAAAAACACCTCGTAGTCCTGCTAATGACGTGTCCATGTAAATGAAAAATGTTATATCACTACTAAAAAGTCAACATTGTTATTGTAATCTATCTAGCCTTAATACTCTCAAAGGTTCCCTAGCACCCACCACCTAAAGTAAACTATACACCCTTCTTCGTAAGTTGTGTAAGTGGTATCATAATCTTCAAAAAGTCCTGAATGAACTTTCTCTCATACCCTACAAAAACTCCGCATCTCCGTAATGGTTCTTAGTGGCTCCTAATCAAGTACAACCTCAACAATGGCTGGATCCACTGTTATGCCCCCTACTGATGATGTGTTGGCCTTCTTGTTTTGATGATGTTTAACAAACAATTTACTTCTAATGTTGTTTGTCTAGTGTTTGTGTTTTTATATTTATTCTAGGCAAACAACGAGTTGGTGGATAGATGGAATTACGCTTCAACGATCATATCCAATGGAGGTTGGCAAAATGTCGGTGTGAAGCCATGCAATTCAAGTTAAAGATTCAAGTTTAGCTTCATCCGCAAGATCACCAAGTCAAGCATATTGAAGATCAAGATCATAGCTTGGGTAACTTAGTTTAGGTTTTATATTATGTGTGTTAAGTACGTTAAGCTCAATATCTATACACACACATTTATTAGTTTCTTCGTATATATATACATAAGTTTTGGTTTCTATGCATATATATAGTTATATAC